>JAUJYZ010000034.1:435000-662500 GCA_033675265.1 Actinostola sp. cb2023
CAATTAGTGCATACATACACTGTGTCAGGTCAATTAGTGCATACATACACTGTGTCATAATCTACATGTAGAAATTCATGTCAGAATTAAGTTTCACATACATGTACGCTTTCATGTACAGTACATGTGAGTCTGTAAGTGTGGCCGGTTCTTTCATGGGTGAAGACACTCATTATCTCGTTTAGGAACTTCTGTCCAAGACATTACCATCAAGTACTTGCAAACAATAAACATTGTTTCTTTACCATATATACTTGCATGTACTTACTCTATCAGTTTATATTTTCCATCATCAAAATCACCAAACTGGACTTGTATTTGAATTGCACCAAGCTAAAGATAGAAAGACAAGAAATGACAAGATAAGGAATAGCTTGTACTTACATGTCATACAGTAGAGCAAATAATGTACATGTAACTCTTATGATAATTTCCTTTCATCTTAACTAACTAATCGTAGGGACATTTTTCTCTTTTCAGACATGTAAGCTTACAGACACCTAAGCTTACAGACACCTAAGCTTGCAGACACCTAAGCTTACAGACACCTACGCTTACAGACACCTACGCTTACAGACACCTACATGTAAGCTTACAGACACCTAAGCTTACAGACACCTACGCTTACAGACACCTAAGCTTACAGACACCTACGCTTACAGACACCTACGCTTACAGACACCTACATGTAAGCTTACAGACACCTAAGCTTACAGACACCTACGCTTACAGACACCTAAGCTTACAGACACCTAAGCTTACAGACACCTACGCTTACAGACACCTACGCTTACAGACACCTAAGCTTGCAGACACCTAAGCTTGCAGACACCTACGCTTACAGACACCTATGCTTACAGACACCTAAGCTTACAGACACCTACATGTAAGCTTACAGACACCTAAGCTTACAGACACCTACGCTTACAGACACCTAAGCTTACAGACACCTAAGCTTACAGACACCTACGCTTACAGACACCTAAGCTTACAGACACCTACATGTAAGCTTACAGACACCTAAGCTTACAGACACCTACATGTAAGCTTACAGACACCTAAGCTTACAGACACCTAAGCTTACAGACACCTACATGTAAGCTTACAGACACCTACGCTTACAGACACCTACGCTTACAGACACCTAAGCTTACAGACACCTAAGCTTACAGACACCTAAGCTTACAGACACCTAAGCTTACAGACACCTAAGCTTACAGACACCTACGCTTACAGACACCTAAGCTTACAGACACCTAAGCTTACAGACACCTAAGCTTACAGACACCTAAGCTTACAGACACCTAAGCTTAGAGACACCTAAGCTTACAGACACCTAAGCTTACAGACACCTAAGCTTACAGACACCTAAGCTTACAGACACCTAAGCTTACAGACACCTAAGCTTACAGACACCTAAGCTTACAGACACCTAAGCTTACAGACACCTACGCTTACAGACACCTAAGCTTACAGACACCTAAGCTTACAGACACCTACGCTTACAGACACCTAAGCTTACAGACACCTACATGTAAGCTTACAGACACCTAAGCTTACAGACACCTACATGTAAGCTTACAGACACCTACATGTAAGCTTACAGACACCTACATGTAAGCTTACAGACACCTAAGCTTACAGACACCTAAGCTTACAGACACCTAAGCTTACAGACACCTAAGCTTACAGACACCTAAGCTTACAGACACCTAAGCTTACAGACACCTAAGCTTACAGACACCTAAGCTTACAGACACCTAAGCTTACAGACACCTAAGCTTACAGACACCTACGCTTACAGACACCTAAGCTTACAGACACCTAAGCTTACAGACACCTAAGCTTAGAGACATCTACGCTTACAGACACCTAAGCTTACAGACACCTACATGTAAGCTTACAGACACCTAAGCTTACAGACACCTACATGTAAGCTTACAGACACCTAAGCTTACAGACACCTAAGCTTACAGACACCTAAGCTTAGAGACACCTACGCTTACAGACACCTAAGCTTACAGACACCTACATGTAAGCTTACAGACACCTACGCTTACAGACACCTACATGTAAGCTTACAGACACCTAAGCTTACAGACACCTAAGCTTACAGACACCTAAGCTTAGAGACACCTACGCTTACAGACACCTAAGCTTAGAGACACCTACGCTTACAGACACCTAAGCTTACAGCTTACAGACACCTAAGCTTACAGACACCTAAGCTTACAGACACCTAAGCTTGCAGACACCTAAGCTTAGAGACACCTAGCTTACAGCTTACACAGACACCTAAGCTTACAGACACCTAAGCTTACAGACACCTAAGCTTACAGACACCTAAGCTTACAGACACCTAAGCTTACAGACACCTAAGCTTACCTAAGCTTACAGACACCTAAGCTTACAGACACCTAAGCTTACAGACACCTAAGCTTACACCTAAGCTTACAGACACCTAAGCTTAGAGACACCTAAGCTTACAGACACCTAAGCTTACAGACACCTAAGCTTACAGACACCTACATGTAAGCTTACAGACACCTAAGCTTACAGACACCTAAGCTTAGAGACACCTACGCTTACAGACACCTAAGCTTACAGACACCTAAGCTTACAGACACCTAAGCTTACAGACACCTAAGCTTGCAGACACCTAAGCTTAGAGACACCTATGCTTACAGACACCTACGCTTACAGACACCTAAGCTTACAGACACCTAAGCTTACAGACACCTAAGCTTACAGACACCTAAGCTTACAGACACCTACATGTAAGCTTACAGACACCTACGCTTACAGACACCTACGCTTACAGACACCTAAGCTTACAGACACCTACATGTAAGCTTACAGACACCTAAGCTTACAGACACCTACATGTAAGCTTACAGACTTACAGACACCTACGCTTACAGACACCTACGCTTACAGACACCTACGCTTACAGACACCTAAGCTTACAGACACCTAAGCTTACAGACACCTAAGCTTACAGACACCTAAGCTTACAGACACCTAAGCTTACAGACACCTAAGCTTACAGACACCTAAGCTTACAGACACCTAGCTTACAGACACCTAAGCTTACAGACACCTAAGCTTACAGACACCTAAGCTTACAGACACCTACGCTTACAGACACCTAAGCTTACAGACACCTAAGCTTACAGACACCTAAGCTTACAGACACCTAAGCTTACAGACACCTAAGCTTACAGACACCTAAGCTTACAGACACCTAAGCTTACAGACACCTAAGCTTACAGACACCTAAGCTTACAGACACCTAAGCTTACAGACACCTAAGCTTACAGACACCTAAGCTTACAGACACCTAAGCTTACAGACACCTAAGCTTACAGACACCTAAGCTTACAGACACCTACGCTTACAGACACCTACGCTTACAGACACCTAAGCTTACAGACACCTAAGCTTACAGACACCTACGCTTACAGACACCTACGCTTACAGACACCTAAGCTTACAGACACCTACGCTTACAGACACCTACGCTTACAGACACCTAAGCTTACAGACACCTACGCTTACAGACACCTAAGCTTACAGCTAAGCTTACAGACACCTAAGCTTACAGACACCTAAGCTTACAGACACCTAAGCTTACAGACACCTAAGCTTAGAGACACCTACGCTTACAGACACCTATGCTTACAGACACCTAAGCTTAGAGACACCTAAGCTTACAGACACCTAAGCTTACAGACACCTAAGCTTACAGACACCTAAGCTTAGAGACACCTAAGCTTACAGACACCTAAGCTTAGAGACACCTAAGCTTACAGACACCTAAGCTTACAGACACCTACGCTTACAGACACCTACATGTAAGCTTACAGACACCTAAGCTTACAGACACCTAAGCTTACAGACACCTAAGCTTACAGACACCTAAGCTTACAGACACCTACGCTTACAGACACCTACATGTAAGCTTACAGACACCTAAGCTTACAGACACCTAAGCTTAGAGACACCTACGCTTACAGACACCTACGCTTACAGACACCTACGCTTACAGACACCTAAGCTTACAGACACCTACGCTTACAGACACCTAAGCTTAGAGACACCTAAGCTATTTGTATTCTTACAGTGTTTTATCTGTGGAACTTGTGGTTGATCCTGTAGGCTGGTTATATTTGCTAACCTTAAAAACCTATTATCTGAAGCACAGTCAAGCAGCACTGGTATGTCATGGATATGTCCTAGATAAAACATGGTCACGGCACAGCAAGTCTGTGTCGTAAGTTCTTCACATGAAATCTGCTGTAAACTAGCTGTGTAACTGTAGTCAATTTCACTGTACCTGAGAGGCTTCTTCAATGGTGCATGGATGAGTGCCGTCAAGAATTCCATCACGGCACTGTGTAGAAATCAGAATATTAGCTGAGCAGATATATACATGTATACTATACAGGTAGTTATTACCAGGTCAAGAGGCCCGTCTGGTTGGTGCATAACTCTAGTTCCATTACATGAAGACCCTGGACTGGATGCTAGTCCAGATCACCTCCCCCCCTGCATCATTTAGTTAGATTACTCTAGCAATTCACCAGTACCCGGCAGAGCGGAAAAACGTTTTATAGCCTCTTCTAATAAGGACACCTATAGGTTGTTAAGCTCAATATTTTGCATATAAGCCCTTTTATGCTCAAATAACAAAATGTCAAATGCCACCAAAATTCAGTGAATGGGTCTCAGAGATATAAGGCCTTGAACTTTGGGAGGTGTGACATTTTGATCAGCAGAAAAACCATCATTTTCGTAAATATCTCCGAGAAGCTGCCACAAGTTTTGAGTAATGGTAGCACAAATGTATCAATTGCAGTTTTTGATGTATCATTGCCAGTTAATGAAAACTGTATGAAAACAGCAGCTTTGCAGTTTTTCCACTATGTTCCAGTACCCAGGGTGGAGTGAGGCCAGGTCACCCAGGCCAGGGATACAAATGTAGAAGCCAGGCCTGTCTACGGCCCAGGTGTACACATTTATGGTAGTTTTACCTGCTTGTGTTTGCAACATTACCTGGACATACAGAAGGTTTAACTGGACAGGATCCTTGATGTCTACATTTTGATCAGAATAAAAGTACTTCCTCCTACAAAAATAAATACATTCATTACTTTAGTGCTTTAGCCTATTGTAGCACATGGATGTTACACAGGGGGGTCCTCCAAAACACTACTCAAGGTTGAAATAAAATAAATACATTCATTACTTTAGTGCTTTAGCCTATTGTAGCACATGGATGTTACACAGGGGGGTCCTCCAAAACACTACTCAAGGTTGAAATAAAATGAAAACTAAATGTTGTAACACTGCCGTGAGTTTTATATACAATTATAACACTGTTACCAGACAAGTTGCAGAAGATATTGTGAACATCCCTCTTTGCAATTCACAATGCAAGGAAAAATTGTGTTGCATGTTGCATGAAAGTGGCTACTTTTTGCAAAGTTGAGTTGCCAGATGCAGCGTAATATCCCCTTTGCATCGTCTTACAATGGCAATACATTGAAGGTTACAAGATGCAGCGTAATACCTCCTTTGCATCTTGTCTTACAATGACAATACATTGAACATTACAAGATAATACATTGAACATTACAAGAATAATTGCCTTGAATGTGTGAACATGAATAAAAATATTTTGAGTGGTATGGTGCAACATACCTCATAACAACTGTATCTGTGTCACTTGTGCCCAGTTCACGCAGTGTCTTGTCATGGTCAAGCCAGCGAACTAAAACATAGTGTGTTAGAAAATTGTATACAAAACAATTGAAACATGGTTCCAGGTGCTTGAGCAAAAATTGTGAAAAATGGGGTCCAGGTCTGACAATTTATAAACCAAATACTAAGTATACATGTAGATTGTATAGCATAGATTGTGATATAATAGAGGATATATTATATAACTCTATTATTTTATCGATCGCAAGGATACTAGCTACACTGTAGATTAGTTGTTATTTTATTTTAATAGATTTGTACATATTTCATATTCATATTTTATAGTTTAGGAATATTGTTTTTTATTTGATTCTGTAAAGCGTATTAGATCATATTTACATGTAATTTTTGCACTACCGGTATATAAGTATTAAATTATTATTATTATAAATACTCCCCCCCCCCCCTCTCCCCCTGGGTCCTATGCATGTGAGGAATCACCAAGATACATGTAGTCATACCATCATCTTCAGTGTGAAGTTTCTTCTTAAGTTGTTCCATCTTTTTACGATCTCTCTCTTCCATGCGTTTAATGGGAACATCTTTCATTGATTTATCCTGAAACATAATTTAAACTTCAGATCTGCAAAAACTTTCTCATTAGGTCATTCATTCATTCATCCATTTAATCATCCATCCATCCAATCCACCCACCCATTCATTCATTCATTCATTCATTCACCATTTAATCATCCATCCATCCAATCCACCCACCCACCCATCCACCCATTCATTCATTCATCCATTTAATCATCCATCCATCCATCCAATCCACCCACCCACCCATTCATTCATCCATCCATCCATTCATTCATTCATTCATTCATTCATTCATTCATTCATTCATTCATTCATTCGTTCATTCATTCATTCATTCATTCATTCATTCATTCATTCATTCATTCATCCATTCATTCATTCATTCGTTCATTCATTCATTCATTCGTTCATTCATTCATTCGTAGTAGTTTCATTGCTGCAAACTTACCCTTCTCATTGTTGCTGTTTTCTCTGCTTCTTCTTTTTCTTCTTTCATTCCCTCCACCAACAGAGAAAATTCTTCAGGATTTGATATCCCTAAAGTAGAACAAAACAAGATATAATTAATGGCTTACTGCAATATACCTTTCCTACATCCTCTCGTACGTGATCAGCCTCTATTGTTTCAGTATGTGGTCACTTATCAGAGTCCATTCTCGTAAGGGATCAGCTTTAGTTACAACCACTTTTTCGAATTCCCGAGGTGGTCGCTTATGAGAGCCTCAACTGTACTTGTACAAATATCTATAGACATCTTACCCATTTTTGCACAAACTGTTTCAAGGATTTGTCCACAGGTGTGACTGTCGTCAATCTAACACAAAATGGAAAGTATTCAATAATCATGAGAAAGAGTGTTTCATCCAAACACCAAGAATTGGGTTGAAAATTAATTAACAAGGTACAGTACTTTTAGCCACGGTAAGTGACTTCAAGGTACAGACGAGTACTTTTAGCCACGGTAAGTAACTTCAAGGTACAGCCGAGTACTTTTAGCCACGGTAAGTGACTTCAAGGTACAGCCGAGTACTTTTAGCCACGGTAAGTGACTTCAAAGTACAGTACTTTTAGCCACGGTAAGTGACTTCAAGGTACAGTACTTTTAGCCACGGTAAGTGACTTCAAGGTACAGTACTTTTAGCCACGTAAGTGACTTCAAGGTACAGTACTTTTAGCCACGGTAAGTGACTTCAAGGTACAGTACTTTTAGCCACGGTAAGTGACTTCAAGGTACAGTACTTTTAGCCACGGTAAGTGACTTCAAGGTACAGTACTTTTAGCCACGGTAAGTGACTTCAAGGTACAGTACTTTTAGCCACGGTAAGTGACTTCAAGGTACAGTACTTTTAGCCACGGTAAGTGACTTCAAGGTACAGTACTTTTAGCCACGGTAAGTGACTTCAAGGTACAGTACTTTTAGCCACGGTAAGTGACTTCAAGGTACAGTACTTTTAGCCACGGTAAGTGACTTCAAGGTACAGTACTTTTAGCCACAGTAAGTGACTTCAAGGTACAGTACTTTTAGCCACGGTAAGTGACTTCAAGGTACAGTACTTTTAGCCACGGTAAGTGACTTCAAGGTACAGTACTTTTAGCCACGGTAAGTGACTTCAAGGTACAGTACTTTTAGCCACGGTAAGTGACTTCAAGGTACAGTACTTTTAGCCACGGTAAGTGACTTCAAGGTACAGTACTTTTAGCCACGGTAAGTGACTTCAAGGTACAGTACCTTTAGGTACAGTAAGTGACTTCAAGGTATTTGGATATTGAGTGTCAACATGTACGTTGTAGCTTCTCAAACCATAAATAATTCTGGGAGAAATTCAAAGTAGAAGTTTATTCAACAATAATACTTAAAAATAGCAATATGTGGGCACTTAAGTAATGGTCCGCGTAAGAAGTAGGCACATATAATGCATGGAATGTGAAAAGCTGTGAAATTTTAATTGGATCAGCAAACAGAAATACGCAATTCTGATTGGCTGAAAGCATTAAAATCGTGATAAATCCCGCCAAAATTATATTTTATTATCATATTTTTGGATAATCTCGGTCCCAATCCTTTTTCCTTTGTGTTTACCAAGTCTTACGTTTGTGTGATATGGGGAACTGGCACTATTGTCAAATGCGATGTGTTTGCAAAGTGAAGCAGCAGGATGCCATCGGGTAATTTCACTTCGGTTTCTATCGTTTTACTCTAAAAATTGGCCAGTTTTTGTTTTGAATAGATGCATATTTATGTGAACAACGTTTTTACAGTACAATGTGCATAATTGTTTCTATGTAAGGTTACTTTTATGGCCTAGAAAGCCATCGTGTTCCCGGCCAGCGTGTTGTTGTCTGCACTGCTGTGACGAGTGGGGTCACGTACCGACGCCGAACTAAAGATCGCCACGGCTTTTGAGATTTGCCGGGTTAACAGCGATGGACGATACAATATCAGAAAAAGGAATGCGTATGTAATAGAATTGTAGCCAGATGAACTTTTATTTCTCAATAAAAACTTTGAATCTGTGTTTCAAGTGGTGAACTTCGGATAACAACAGGAGAGGAAGGATATTCATAGTTTTTGTTGTCTAATTTAAAGCCCAAGAACTATTTTCGTTCTTTTAGAGTTGCTTGATATTCGCTACAAATGCTCTTTGTACTTGTATTATGAAGATGTTGTATGTCAATTGTCACCGGTGTTGACAACGTGATAGCCGGTAGAACAATAGACTGAGCAGTCATTTCCTATATCAAATTGCTCTTTGTACTGATCGACTCAGGAAAAGTACTGTTTTCTAGTTGTTCCCCATTTTAAATGAAGAAGGTATTTCACATGTATAAATGCTATAAAGTCATTCAATGATACGTGGTTAAACATTTTTCAAAAAGTATCCCTCTGCATTACAGTTCTAAATTGAAATTCAAAATTCGCGCGTTTGGGGCCGATAACCAATAGGAAGGGCGCATTTTAATCTCATTAAATTTGATACTAACTATCATTTGTGCAAGAATGTAGCTCAATTTGCCTACTTCTTACGCGGACCATTACTTAATGCTCTGATAGTTGCCCTCCGCGAAGCAACACTATGACATCACTGATCGATTTTGACCAATGAGAGCAAAGGAGCATTTATTGTTAGAGAATTACCTGAAGGGTTTTGACATTATTGTCCATGAACTTGATTTTAATGAGGCGTATTTTTGTTTTATACTCCACAGAATCCTAAAAGAAAAACATTTACAGTAGATAGATAGATAGATTAGTAGCCTTAGTTAGAAGGACAGCTTGCATGAACCTGACCGGCAGGTGGAAAGGCTTCAATCGTATGACATTGTTGACACTATAGATAAAGCACAAGATGTTTATCATTATTATTAATGATCTAGTGGACTTGCTTACTCCATTCTTCAGAGGGTAGAAATTCAGTGATCTTGCAGGTTCAAGCCATTTGCCTTTAGATAATTCGTCAGAAGGCAGAAATAAGCCATAGTCAGCAGCTAAAATGACAAGGAAAACAAGTTACTTTTAATGGTGCACATACATGTACAGTAGTATGGCAGCTCTCAATGGAGCTAGTGATCATTATGATGATGATGACAATAATGATGTCATCAACTGCTAAATAACAATATTGTCATGATTTGGGATTAGTGATGTGATGATTGACAGTTTGATCTATAATAACTACATTGTACTCAATACAGGAATACAACTGTACCTTTTCCAGGACTTGCATCAGGCACTTTGTCTCGTATTATTCTTAATGCTTCAGCAACAGTTGCTTCTGGATTAAACTACAGTAGAAATGACCATGAAATCATTATTCTAAATTATAATTCTTATAGTTAGTACTTGAGTAGATATACAGCTATTTCAAAAAACGTTGATACTAAATAATAGTGTATTCCAAGACTGAAATGCATTTTGGGACTCGTGTAATATTGTCGTGTAATATTAAATCGACCTACAAGCTGCAATAGTCCTATTTACCTTTATATTATATTATTTTATTTTATTTGTCTGTATGACAGCGCTTAGAACAGTCCTGTATAGGCGCTATATAAGCAATTATTATTATTATTATTATTATTAAAGTAATATCAATAATAATATTTGATTTGATTTTTTGTGTCTTCCATCAGAAACAATATACTAGCTCCATATGGCGAACAAATCGCTGTATATTTAATTTTTATTTCAAAATAACGAGGCCCATAATGCCCTTTGGTCTTGGAATGCACTATTCAGTATAACAACCCTGCATTTAAATTTGCATTTTTGCATATTATAAATTTTTTGAAAAATCTGTTCATAAGTAAGAATTTATGCATACCTTTCTACTGAAAAGGAACAATTCAAGTTTTTGTTTATAGCCTAAAACACATACATTAATAGGCTAAAACACATAAATTTATGTGTCCTGAGATATAAATGTACTATATGTGTAGGCTAAAACACATAAATTTATGTGCCCTGAGAAAATAATCAAAAATGGTGCTATTTTATTGCAAGTTTGAATAAATGAAAAACTACAAAACAGTAATTTTGAACAATTGTACATGATGGAAATTGAACTCCAAATAATGAAATTGCCCTTTTTGAACGAGCAGACCTGTTAAATTCTAAAAACATGTGCAAAATGGAAACAATTTCAGCAAAATGCAAAAATGCAAATTTAAATGCAGGGTTGTTTATGCAGTATTCAGTTTTCAACGTTTTTTGAAATAGCTGTATATGACATGCACATGTATACCAAAGCTCCCTAATACTCCAGTTTCGAGTTGTTTAGACACCGCTGTATTCCTTGACAAAAGACGCGTTTGCTCAGGCTTAGCCTCAATTCAGTGTAAATTATGCACAAATACCAACGAGAACGCGAAAAAGTGTTGACTTTCAACAATAGAAACCATTCTTAATTGCACGGGTTATTCTCTGGATTGAGGCTAAGCCTGAGCAAACGCGTCTTTTGTCAAGGAGTACAGCGGTGCGCAAACAACTCGAAACGGGAGTATTGCAAAAACACAAGTAAGGGCCTTCTTTAGAACTGGACAAAAGATCAAAGTCAGGACTTTGTTGTACATTCATTCATTTATTTACTCATTCATTAATTTGCTTAGAGCCCTTATGCACCTCTTATAGGCGCACTGAAGATAGGTGACAATTTATTCATTAATTCATTATTTATTCATTTGTTCATTAATTACTCTTTTATTTATTCATTCATTCATTTATTTATTCATTATTTTATTTGTGCATTATTCTTTTATTTATTCAATCATCCATTTATTTATTCAATTATTCATTCAATTATTTAATCATTTATTTATTTATTCATTATTTTTTTCGTGTTTTATTCTTTTATTTATTCAATCATCCATTTATTCATTCATTTATTTATTCATTTATTCATTCAATTATTTATTCATTCATTTATTCATTTATTTATTCAATCATTTATTTAGGGGCCGTCGACATATTCACCTTTCCCCGCTTAACGTCCACTGGACGTTTAGGTCAGACCCCCCCCCCCCCTCTCCTTAACGTCCACTTGGAATTTCCTGTTTTTCGTATTGAAAATGCGTGGGAATGGTTTTGCATTCGGCAACATGACTCAAAACAAATGGTAGCAAACAACAGTCCAAGGTTCTTTATGCCGCTGGAAAATCCTCAAAACTGCCCCCATTCTATGTAGTTCACTTCATTCTCCTTAATAACAATTATTTTGTATCTCTATATCTTGGCTCTATGACTAATTCTGGCTATTAATTAATTGTGCACAATATTTTCGGTGAGTCCACCGCCATTTTGTCTAATTCCCAATGAACGCTGGGATACCACAGGTAATCCAAGCATTCTCGTACTCAAGCCACCACAAACAGAGGTGGTCGTCCAAGATTTTCGATAGTTTATATCAGAATCTATTTATATAATACCGAAGTTTGTTAGAACGGACCACTAGTTTGTCTGTTTTATCTTTGCTTTCTTTTTGATTTCAACATGAAGTAAAAAAACATTTTTTTACAAAAATTCCCCACACTAACGTCCAATTTTTTTCTCGCCTTACCCCCTCCCCCCCTAAACGTCCAGTGGACGTTAAGCGGGGAAAGGTGAATATGTCGACGGCCCCTTATTCATTCATTCATTCATTTATTCATTCATTCACTCATTCATTTATTTATTCATTCATTTATTTATTCATTTATTCATCCATTTATTCATTCATTCATTTATTTATTCATTCATTTATTCATTCATTCATTTATTCATTCATTTATTCATTTATTCATCCATTTATTCATTCATTCATTTATTTATTCATTCATTTATTCATTCACTTATTTATTCATTTATTTATTTATTCATTCATTCATTTATTCATTCATTTATTTATTCATTCACTTATTTATTCATTTATTTATTCATTCATTTATTCATTCATTTATTTATTCATTCACTTATTTATTCATTCATTTATTCATTCACTTATTTATTCATTCATTTATTTATTCATTCACTTATTTATTCATTCATTCATTTATTTATTCATTCATTTATTCATTCACTTATTTATTCATTCATTTATTTATTCAATTATTCATTCAATTATTTAATCATTTATTTATTTATTCATTATTTTTTTTTTTGTGTTTTATTCTTTTATTTATTCAATCATCCATTTATTCATTCATTTATTTATTCATTTATTCATTCAATTATTTATTCATTCATTTATTCATTTATTTATTCAATCATTTATTTATTCATTCATTCATTTTTCATTCATTCATTCATTTATTCAATCATCCATTTATTCATTCATCCATTTATTCATTCATTTATTTATTCATCCATTTATTCATTCATTTATTTATTCATTCATTTATTCAATCATCCATTTATTCATTCATTTATTCAATCATCCATTTATTCATTCATTTATTCATTCATTTATTCAATCATCCATTTATTCATTCATTTATTCATTCATTTATTCAATCATCCATTTATTCATTCATTTATTCAATCATCCATTTATTCATTCATCCATTTATTCATTCATTTATTTATTCATCCATTTATTCATCCATTTATTCATTCATTTATTTATTCATTTATTCATTCATTTATTCAATCATCCATTTATTCATTCATTTATTCAATCATCCATTTATTCATTCATTCATTTATTCATTCATTTATTCATTCATCCATTTATTTATCCATTTATTCATTCATTTATTCAATCATCCATTTATTCATTCATCCATTTATTTATCCATTTATTCATTCATTTATTCATTCATTTATTTATTCATCCATTTATTCATTCATTTATTCAATCATCCATTTATTCATTCATCCATTTATTTATCCATTTATTCATTCATTTATTTATTTATTTACCACATTTAAGTCAGCACTCAATACAGTTTTGATAGTCAGACTTCATTAAACATAAAACAATTAAATTTTTAATTCATTAATTAACCTATTCGCTTCTGAGCTATTTTGAGTTTTTTAGCGATTTTCTGGACCTAATCACGCCATAGGAAATTTCGATTACATATAAGGGGTTTCCATGGAAATCTTGACTGTTCTGAATGCCCATGGGCTCGAGTTCTCACGTGGTTTGCCTTTCTTCTTGGGATCTCTTCGTGGCCAGTAGTTGTAACTGCTTGAAGAGGCCAATTTTGCATTTTAGAGTGTTTTATAGCCATTATTCACCACAGAAGCCCCCAGAACAGCATCATTTAGCTTGAATGGTGTGGTAGAGACCGTTCTGCTGAAAGAACCCAGCAGCGAGAAGCGATTTTCACGAAGACATCTCGGCAGTGCCATTACGGAATTCAAAATGGCGGACTCAACTGTGAAATCATCTCTCTGGTTGTTCTGTGGTGGATTCCAAGACCTACAAAGGCATTTTTGGAGACTTTGGACTTGTAAAGAATGCAACCGGTGCAATATTTTGCCTGTAGGACCGAGTGGCTCGACACTCTATAAAAATCTTAAAAACGGAAAGGGCGGGATGCTTGCTGTCGAAAATTCCCGTATGTTCCCGGCATCCTTTTCGGGCATGCAGAATGAAAACACGTGTTTGCGAAAGTGGTCCTAAGGAAATGGCTATTGTTCGGCGAGTTAAGGAAGAGAGAGAAAAAAATTCACGACTATATCAAGAAGAGAGATGGAAGTTTGCCGAGAAAGTGGCGTTTTGTTTCGCAAGGATGTATTTTGGAAGAAAATCCAAGTCAAATGTCGTTCATTTTCGAGGTGTAAAATTGCGTCAAAAACACACATTTTTGATTTTTATGGAAAACAAATTGAACAAATGCCCAGAAATCGGACCTGTAAGTCAGTTTACTTGAGGTTAAAAATTGAAGAGTTATCTAGTTGTCACTAATAACTGGCCATGAGATCGATGTTACAAAATTCAGAAAGTTAGAATTTTTCAAAGCAGTATCAATGTTTACGGCCGGTTTCAGCCAGTGTAGGAGTCAATGGGTTAATAATAATAATTAACTTTATTTTTAAATAAAATATATAAAATATAAAAGTGAGGGTGGCACATCACAGTGTGCACTGATAAACTAGTGGCCCTCAAAATTAATGAATACATTTATTATTTAACAAATAGAACAGCTTTTTCCGTGCTCCGTTCAGTAATATACAGCACGAAGGAAGTGACGAGAGCACGAAAGAAGTGTAGGGAGAGCACGAGCCGTGGCGAGTGCTCTCCACACTTCTTGAGTGCTCTCGGCACTTCCTGAGTGCTGTATTACTGAACGGAGCACGGAAAAAGCTGTTCTATCTGCTTTATTATATAGAAACTATGGATTTTTGATAAAAAAAGAACAAGAATGGTGAAAAAATTGCAAGAAAGTTGAGGATTCTGTTGTGTTTTTGAATAACATTTTAGCGAGTGAAGTGCGTGCGCTACTGACGCCAGTTACGCCATCGAGCGCGCGCTTCGTTTGTTTTCTTCAGAATTTTGGATCAAACCAAACAGCCGAAAAACAGCATCATCAAACCGTGCTCCGTTCTCTGATACAGCACAGTTTACAGCCAATCAGAGTGCGTGGATTGACTCGACTATATAATAAATATATATATATGTACCCTTGCAACATACTATCTAGACCTTTTATTTATTTTGCATATTGGTATATTAATTATTACTAACCCAGTATATCGTAAACAAACTTACTTGTAGAGTTTTGATGCTGTTGTTTTTGACGACTTGAATTTTGAGTGATAATGCCATAGTTATTGGCTTCTTTAGCACCAGTCAATAACCTGCACAAATAATAGTATACATGTAGTATTAAATTGACACCATAAGAATATAATAAAATGTTTTAATTAAATTAATACATGTATACATTTGTAACAGTACAATATTGTACTGTACAGAGAAACCATACAATATAGCTTGGGTTAAAATATAATGACACTTTTTGGTGACAGTGCTTATACATGTTGTAACTGCGATTACATTTTTTACTTTAATATGTAGACGTTTCTTATGTGCAATGAAGAAAGTTGGTACAGAAAGGGAGAAAGAAACTACAGAACAATCAGCAAAAATACATAAATACTTTATAACTATAAATACTTTATCCCATAACTTTAACTTTGCTCGTTGCAAAACTGAACGAATTACAAAGTCAAGAGCACTGAGCTACATTGTAAATACTGAAACATTTACATGCATACAATACAAAAGACAAAAATAATAAAAACAACAACAAGAAAATTAACTAAAATAAGAGCATTAACACATGTATATACTTGTGATTGCAGCCTCTTCACATAACATGAACACTGTACCTGTGCCTGCTTGTATATTTTACTTGATGTCATAAATACATGCGAACTTGGCAAATGTAAGTTCAGTTCAAAGCCATATACAGTCATACATGTACAGAATCAGGAACTCAGAGACTAATTAACTACATGTACAAAATGTCATCACAGTTATCTAGCATAATCCTGACTGACATGTAATACTGCTTCTAAACCAAGGATTAATCCTCTATTTAAAACATTAAAGTTCTTCTTAACATCAAGTACTATGACCAGTAATTGCATGTATTTACATCATCTACAGGAACTAGAATATCAGTTATCCCATTGAAAAATAAAGAGATCAAAACAAAAAGCAGTACATTGTAGATAATCAACATGAGGGTTAACTAGATTATCAGAAGGGAGATTATGTAGAGAAATAAGATGACTGTAGATAAGCTACCATAAGTAAAAGACAGGACATGCTGAGGCATATGTGTACAGTGTACATATACCACAATATAAACAATGTACAGACAATGTAAGCCATTGTCATTAATGTGCCGACCAGAGATCGATTGGCTGATGAAATAAAGCAACTTGTGAAGAGCTATTGTAATCATGGTTGGCAAATTAACATTACAAAGTCAATGTTTATAAACAGTCAGTAGCGCTATAACAGTTTGATAGAACAAGAACTGACTTTAATGTCATCTAATTTTGCAACTGTCAAAGCCTTTTTCGTGACCTTCTGAAACAGACAGATGCACTGATGATAGTACTTGAACTGGAACAGGATGTTCTTTCAAACTCTGAAAGCAAACTAAAAGCCTTTGCATAATACTTCCTGTGAAAACATCTTTTAATTAAAAATAGGGTTTTCAGTTATAAGTCCATACAGTGCTTCTGGGACTGTAAGTATACAATTCATCCACTCTTTTTACCCATCCATTCATTTCCCATTTTTCCCCATTAATTTGTTTATTTCATTTATTTCATTTTCAATGAAGTACTTCCATTTGTTCTCTCATCCATTCACTAATTTATCAAACTTACTCATTCATTCATTCATTCACTCGCTCATAAATTTATTGAAATTAATTATTGTAAAATTGTACCTTGCACAATGTTACTGTCCGAATTATGCAATATGTATGTATGTACATATGCATTATTATTATTATTATTATGTTGCAACATAATCTATTTATAAATGTATCCAAATCATTAATAATTCATGAGGAAAATACAACAGAAATACAAAATCTTCCTGAGCTTGTATTTCTGATACAAAATCATATTCATTTGCAACTTTACTTTGATATCCTCAGCCAAACTTACTGGTACATTTATAGTAGAACATGATTTTATATTTCTTATTTTAAATAAGGGGGGAGGGGTTGGGGAAATTAGGCGGGGCTTTGGGTTTGGGTATGGGTGTAGATTTTTTTAGGTAGATAGGTGTCCTCAATTAGTTTACACTTGTGTAAGCTAGGTAATTTGACACGTTAATAAAGGTTATTATTATTATTATTATTATTTGCATATACAGTCATTCTCAAAAAGGTTGTCCAGATGAAAAGACTACAATACTACAATAAAGTCACATGATTCATTATGTTTTCAATTTCTGCATGCGGAACTGCGAGTTGATACCAGCAACATGATAAGTCTGATACAATATTTGCAACCATACTGTATGGGAATTATAATGTCTCGCCTGCAGCTGTAATTCCCATACAGTACGGCGGC
This sequence comes from Actinostola sp. cb2023, assembly GCA_033675265.1. Taxonomy (NCBI): domain Eukaryota; kingdom Metazoa; phylum Cnidaria; class Anthozoa; order Actiniaria; family Actinostolidae; genus Actinostola; species Actinostola sp. cb2023. The sequence continues at coordinate 452,828 of JAUJYZ010000034.1, forward strand.
TCATATTGTATCTATTACATATACATGTAACAATAAAAATGTCTAATTTGAAATAGATAAAACATATGACCTAAAAAATATTCAAATACATATTGTGTTTACGTGATGAGTCAATAATTAGCATTTGGTGAACATTCCACAGTCTAATATTGTTCTTAGGTAAAAGGAATTAAAATAAACGTTCTTGGTTGCTTTATTGCACAAAGATCTTAGCATTTCTTAAATCATGTAAATATGGTTACATTCACAGAATGTTTGAGCCAAATATTTGACCTTCCTTCTGATGTCAAACAAAATCAATGATTTATGTATCTAGTACATGATATGAAGTACTAGGTACTGAAACCCTTCAACATGGTCACACTACTCTGACAACCCTTAGAAACTATAGATCACTGTTTCAATTACTGTATAGATATATTCTCTGTTTACGTGCATTTTTAAAAACATTTTAACAAAACCTGACAAGAAGTCGCTCTTCACACATAGCATGCTGACAGTTTATTTCAAGGTGTTTGGGTTACAGCCAAACATTTGAAATATTATTGGGACATTAAATATGAATTTTGGAATCACAACTATATTTAGCTTTAATAAATAATGCATTCTACTATGAAAACTATGTGAATAAAATAGAATTTAGAGTTGATTTGGAATAATGAAATTAAGCCACACACAAAATCAAAAACTCATTTGGTGAGATTCATAATAATATTTTTTTCCGTATCATCTCATATCTTGATATTGTTTTCCAAAGTGGACGGGTAACAATGATTTGATACATGTATGTGGACAGGATATAGTCGAAGCATTCAAATAAATCCAGCAGCACAAAGCAGGACATGTTTAAAATTTAATGTTTGACCTAAAAAAAAACAGAGTTTGCATGTATTTAACTCAAAAAGACAGACATTCAAAAGCACATATAATACAATAGGAAAACCTAATGCAGAGAATAGAGTACATTGTAAATCATGCACTGGTATTTATTTACCTTAGAATAATGGATCTGTGGGTGAATAAAGTGAAAAGTTTTGAAATAAAAAAATAGCCAGACAGTAATAAATTGTCCATGTAATAAAATGTCTGGAATCAGATGAGAAAAGTCATTGTGGTCCATATGCAAACAACGAAATAGACAGAAATCACGCAGCATAGCCATGCAAATAATATGTACATGTACTATTCACATGTACAATGTAGCTATAATATTATTAATATAAGTTCTACAGATTTTACACTGAATGACAGAGCCATTGTATTAATAATTCAGGAACCAAAGATCGAACAGGTGTCATGACAATATGAGACCAAAGAATTATTGTCAGATGAAATGTTCAATAAAACCACAAGAAATGATTTCATTAGACTAGACATGGGATTGAAACTGTGGTCTCTTTTTGTGCTAGCTTGGCTATTATGTGAACTGAGATAATAGGCAGGAAGTACATTTAATATAATTTATGCAAATGTTTGTTTACTACACATACTGTATATCTGTGACAGAATTGCAACATCAAACTGCTAAAACTAAAAAGCAGTGATAAGACAGACTACATCATTGAGAAAGAGAACTACATTACGATAAATACAATTTAATTTCATGTTAAAATGTTACTCAAGGTGCTAAAATATACATAAATGAATATACAGGTGTGGACTATTGAGAACTAATTCATACACAGGATGTAATGAAGAATGGTGTTTGCATTTAAAATAATGATATTCTATGCTTGATCTTATGTGTAAAATGTATACTACTACTACTACATTCGTATTTATGATCAAGGTGATACTTAGAATACTCTATTAAAATAATGATTTCCCAATGACTTTTATGATGTTCTCAAAAGTGATACAACATAAAAGATGCAATCAAGTCATTTAGGCTTTCATTTAATGTACTTGGTCATTAGCTTTCAGTCTATAGACCTTTACTCTTTTTTTACTTTTAGTAACTGGTGGTCTATAGAAACTATTCATTCTTATTTATGAGGCAGATATAATTGATATTTTACCCGTGTAAAAATGATTTATGGCACGGTATAGATATATTCAGTATGAATTCAACAAAGGACAATTTCTGATGTATGTGTAAGTCTACAATAATAATTAGACAAATTTGAGGCAAATACTGCAAACACTGACATATTATTTATTTAGTAGCGAGACAAAATCTGTGTTTGAACGTAAAGTGAGATAATGAACAAGCACTGTTCAAACATCAAAGTCATCAATCAGTCAGAATACTGAGAGTACAGTGAAAACTAAATAAATAGCACGAATAGTATTTGATCAATTCCGGTTTTAAACGAACGATAGGCAAACATAAGTCCTTGATGAAGCCACAATTAGATCAGAAAGGAAGATTAGATGTTGAGACATACATGTACAAGTTTGACCCTGTACACATACAAATGTCATCAGGGAAGCAGTAAACACAACCAGTTGAAACCCAAAACTGGCTTACAAACTCGGGTACGAAATCATCTTTCCTTTTTCGAGCATTACACAAGTCATAACTAAGCTACTGAAGCCGATAGTAAATCATAGAATGGTGTTTTGTGAGCAAGTAAATGAACAGTCTTCATTGATGAATGAAGCCTTCGAATATTTCACGAAACTCAACTCGCAGTCTAAACCTCATATATTTATCATTCCAATCATCGTTCCATTCAAACCACTAAAGTACAATAACAGAAGTGTTAGAAACCGTTTTATAACAAAAACAGTCCTTGAGCGAAAGGCGAGAAGCATTTCAGCAGCCGTAGCATAAGGAGTTCTCCAACCAACAAATGCACAAATTCCAATGCATTCATCTTCAATTGGACGCATTTCAATAAGTGTAATTTTACGTACCTTATGTTTATCAAATAGCCTAATTATCACATCCAGACACTCCAAATTAGACGCACTTTGTAGTGAAATAACTCTCCTTCCAGAAGAATCCTGTAGCGGAAACGAGTAAAATATCCACAAAATGGCCGTGAAAAACACTCGGAATGCTTCGGGAGATTATGGGCGGAGCCGAAGGGCATTCCGAAGGTGTGCAAAATCCGACAACCTCTCGCGAGGTCACTCCGACACAATCATTTCATTTTGAAAACAAAACAAACAAACAAAACAGGAAAACAACTCGAAGACAAATTTGGTTTGGACAAATTATTGTTGTACATTATAATAGAGTTTTGTGGCATAAGTATTTCAAGTTGTTGTATTTGTCACAATGAAAAGTGGGCGTAATGAACACACCCATGGTGTCCGTGGTAGTCTGGCCCTCAACCGTGAATAAGATTAAGCTGATTTAGTTAAATAAAAAAGACCAATAAAATCAAAGAATGAAAAAGGAAAGAGCAAAAGCAAAAAGCGAATCGGAAAAGAGAATAAAGAAGGAAATGGAATGGGAAGCAGAGAGCAAATACCGGAAATGAAAATACAAAGCTAAGAATTGGGGAACAAAGAATCTCAAAAGAAAGAATAGCGTAAACTGAAGTCAATAGAATGAAAGAATGGAAAAGACTAAATAACAGCCCATACGGAAAATCAACTGGGCGTTTGTCATTTTGAGGGAGGGAAGCAAGGCAACGCTTTTAACTCTATCGTGTTCATTAAAGATCATTGATTGTTGCATGATTGATTCAGTGAACTTTTTAGTCGTAAACCCTATGTAATGGGTTTTGAAAAGCCTTGTTGGAAAACCTAATAAAGTATGTATGTATGTATGTAAGGGGAGTGGTTGGGGAGGGGAATAGTCGACGTACTACAATTGCCTTAAAATTGCGAAGGGGATAGGTAAATGAATATACTCCAAATTGGCTACTGAATTGCGAAAACGCAAAGGTAGACTGATAGAAATGACTGGAATTAAACGAAAACGCATGAGTGGGGTGCCGGATGGGGTCGACTCGGTACACTGCACGTCTTCATGATCACCGGTGGGAAGGCGACCGGCGCTGCGAAGATAAACAAAATTGACCTCTTAGTCCATGCTGGTTCACTGTATAAAACTATCAATGGACACTCGACCGAAATATTTCAAAATATACTTAGTCATGCAGGGGAAAATTAATTTTCGATTCCCCTGACTAAGTATAAAAAAAAGAAGTGGTATAATCAGTATTTGAACCAACTAGCGAAATGATTCAATGTTTAATAATGACAATGTTTTTACAGGCAGTGTTTCTAAATAGAAGTGAAGTGATCAGTTAGCGTGGGTTAAGTTAGGCTCAGTATCCAGCCGTTGGGGTTTCGTGCGCCCGCGATACTCTGGATCGGCTGAGCCTACGTGGGTGTCCGCCTGAACCGTACTCTGTACTCTATATATGTACGTCATTACTGAAACTAATTTGCAATGCAACCTGTGAGATTGAATTTACAAAGTCTGACTACCTTTATAGAAGTTCTATTGAATGGAATCCCACTCTCCAAAGAATGGACTTTTTATGCATTACCAATGTCACCGAATTAATTTTATTATCAGTGCCGTCTGATTTAATAATATATCAGTAATCTAATTTTAAATGTTATTTCACACATACATACTAGGTACTTTAGGGTAAACGATCCCACACGCGGCAACGCTTTTAACTCTATCGTGTTCATTAAGATCATTGATTGATCAGTTGTATGATTGATTCAGTGAACTTTTTAGTCGTAAACCGGTATACTGAAGTATAATAAGTATAGTATACGTTAGTTGTAGTCTGATAGTGATGTTCGCGAATGGGTAATTGTCATGGTTGTTGAAAGATCTGATCGATGAGATTTCTTGACCTGTCTCAGCGAAAGCAAACAGTTCGTTCACTAAATTTTGTCTCAAACTATGAATAAACTTTAAATTAAATAAATGGTCTAGAAAAGTTAGTTTTGGAGCTGCTTGGGATGAATGAACTTCAAAGTTCATAGTCTGAGAAGTCTCTCAAAACTTTTTAAAACTTTTTAAAACATCCCAAAACCAAGGAACTAACACATACAAACAATTGACCAATCAACGAATCCGAAAAGCAAACGACCACAAGAGACCTTAATTATTATCAACTACTGATTTCATACTGTTTGAAAACCAAACGACTTAGGTTGCTATAGTGACCAGTACCAACTAAAACTACAGTTTGAGACCCCCCTCCCCCTAATGTCAATAACATAATACAACTGGGTACGCGACGCGTTAAAAAGTCCTGATTTGTTTGTTCAGTGGTAGCGTCAAGCTAAATTCAAACAAAAGGTAGTTTGAGAAACTTCTGCTTCAGTTTTAGAAAAACCAGTTCAGGTCTTTGGCTTCGAACTGTCGTGTTGGATATATCGCCTCCGGAACTTTTTGCGTGGATAGGATTTCAGTTTCACTGTCGACACCTTCTCGTATTACTAGCCGGCTTAATATAAAACCAACTGCAACGGTTCATTTGAACAGAAAGCGCGAAAACCTTCAGTGTGCGATACGAAGATAAGATGGGTTTGTCAATGCTCCCTTTGTTGTGGCTCTTGCTATTTCTTCACAGCTCTTCCTCTAAGCCAGGTAGGTTTGTTCATTAATGCTTTGGATCTGTTTTATGTTTTTGCTAAAGTATTCGGCCTTTTTGCTTCGACAGTGACTTCATTCAGTTCGTACGACTGGGCCGACGACGAAAGTGAGAACAGTCCTACCGTAAGTATATTAGCTAGCTAGTCTATCTTGGCTAAGAAAAAACGAACTATTCCTAGCTCAAACTTTAACTTGGAGTATTATATATATATTTAATTTTCGAAATAGTATATGCAGTAACATAAATTTTCATTAGTTCATTAAAATTAGCTTTAAAAGTTAATTAAAAAATAATTAAAATAACTTTGGTTAACTTTTAGAAGACCGATAAGTTGCTACTATTGTAGACTGTTCGATTCTTACTCTGCGCGGTGGCGCGGGTTATTTTTAAAATATCCTAACGTACTCTACGTGTTGTCGCTTGGCTTCTATTTACTTTGGTCGTTCAGATCGACTGAAGGCATTTATTTGTTTACTTTTTTTAAGGAATTGAGCTTTTTGTTTACTCATTGGATTCAAAAAATTTCACACCTGAGATCAAACCTAGCAATATTTGGCTTGATTTCCATTCCAAATTCAGTCTCCTAAAAACCAACCGAAAACAGCGGCAAAATCTGTAATCCGATTAATGTGCAGTAATATATATTTGAAATTCGATGCCATTCCATCACATAATTTTAATTATGTGATGGAATGAAAATGTTCTAATATTTTAGTTAAAGACTTTCCGTTCTTCCGAGCTTTTCTTGTAATTCCGGCTTATTTACAACGCAAACGGTTTTTGGACGTTTTAGAGGTTCCCACATACCTCTACCGTGTATAAAGAACATTCTAAGGTCCCAAAACAATTTCAAATTTTCTCTCCTTTGCTCCTTTGACAATGAAGCGTAACATTAATTCATACAACTTCGCAACAGGGTTCGAGCAGCCTAAATATCACCAGCTGAGTTTGTATGGCTTGACCGCGTTTCTTACACTGATACCTATTTTAGCTCTGGATTCACTCTCTAGGACATAATTTGATGGACGAGTATATACTTGACCCCATAGAATGTGATCTATACCATACACCGTGTATAGCTAGCTAGCTGGTGCTTCAGCGGATTGTCCAGGCCAACATTATCACTGTAAAATCCTTGGACGAGCCCGAATAAAATCTTGCTAAAAAGGATATTAAACGGTTGATTGTCCGCCTACACACATTCTTTAGAGTTCGTTAATATTACAATGAAAACATGCTGTGTTTTTTGAAAGCATCCTGTCACAAACGAATGTCAAAACAAACGTCATACAAGACAGATGCCGTGATATTATGGTCTAGTCTGACTCAAGAGAGCATATCTTGTTTTATGATCAATCTAGGGTATAGGGGAGGGGACCGGGGCCGGAATATGCCCGAGGCGAAAGCTTGAGGAAAAGACCACAGGCAACCCAACTATATTTACTCGGGCTTCCCGTGGTAGTACGCGCGCTATGTGCTCTAATTTCATTTTGCAGAGAATTTCTTTTGTCCTCCTTGAGCAACTACTTTATTGGTCGCGGCCTGATCTTGCTTTCGAGGGCGAAAGGAATTATGGGTATCTATAGGTGGGGAGAATCATGCTTGAATTAGAATAAAACGACATACATTTTCCCCTCTCACGTTCTCTCTCCTCCTCCTGATCTATTCTCCCCCTCCGCCCTCCCCCTTTGCATGCTTGTATTCAGACGGTGATGCATGTTGGTTTACGGATAAACTATAAACTTTCCGTTGTCTTTCCAGAATGATGACGTAAACTATGAAGAAAACCGAGTAAACGACGAAATTGAGAAGCGATTCGTCTACGGAAACGGAAAACGATCCAGCCACGGTTCTATGGAAAACCACGAAATGACAGATGACGCTCTGGCAAAGAGATTCGTCTACGGAAACGGAAAACGATCCAGCCACGGTTCTGTGGAAAACCACGAAATGACAGATGACGCTCTGGCAAAAAGATTCGTCTACGGAAACAGAAAACGATCCAGCCACGGTTCTATGGAAAACCATGAAATGACAGATGACGCTCTGGCAAAGAGATTCGTCTACGGAAACGGAAAACGTTCCAGCCACGGTTCTATGGAAAACCACGAAATGACAGATGACGCTCTGGCAAAAAGATTCGTCTACGGAAACGGAAAACGTTCCAGGCACGGTTCTATGGAAAACCACGAAATGACAGATGACGCTCTGGCAAAGAGATTCGTCTACGGAAACGGAAAACGGTCCAGCCACGGTTCTATGGAAAACCACGAAATGACAGATGACGCTCTGGCAAAGAGATTCGTCTACGGAAACGGAAAACGTTCCAGCCACGGTTCTATGGAAAACCACGAAATGACAGATGACGCTCTGGCAAAAAGATTCGTCTACGGAAACGGAAAACGTTCCAGGCACGGTTCTATGGAAAACCACGAAATGACAGATGACGCTCTGGCAAAGAGATTCGTCTACGGAAACGGAAAACGGTCCAGCCACGGTTCTATGGAAAACCACGAAATGACAGATGACGCTCTGGCAAAGAGATTCGTCTACGGAAACGGAAAACGGTCCAGCCACGGTTCTATGGAAAACCACGGAATGACAGATGACGCTCTGGCAAAAAGATTCGTCTACGGAAACGGAAAACGATCCAGCCACGGTTCTATGGAAAACCACGAAATGACAGATGACGCTCTGGCAAAGAGATTCGTCTACGGAAACGGAAAACGATCCAGCCACGGTTCTGTGGAAAACCACGAAATGACAGATGACGCTCTGGCAAAAAGATTCGTCTACGGAAACGGAAAACGATCCAGCCACGGTTCTATGGAAAACCATGAAATGACAGATGACGCTCTGGCAAAGAGATTCGTCTACGGAAACGGAAAACGTTCCAGCCACGGTTCTATGGAAAACCACGAAATGACAGATGACGCTCTGGCAAAAAGATTCGTCTACGGAAACGGAAAACGTTCCAGGCACGGTTCTATGGAAAACCACGAAATGACAGATGACGCTCTGGCAAAGAGATTCGTCTACGGAAACGGAAAACGGTCCAGCCACGGTTCTATGGAAAACCACGAAATGACAGATGACGCTCTGGCAAAGAGATTCGTCTACGGAAACGGAAAACGGTCCAGCCACGGTTCTATGGAAAACCACGGAATGACAGATGACGCTCTGGCAAAAAGATTCGTCTACGGAAACGGAAAACGATCCAGCCACGGTTCTATGGAAAACCACGAAATGACAGATGACGCTCTGGCAAAAAGATTCGTCTACGGAAACGGAAAACGTTCCAGGCACGGTTCTATGGAAAACCACGAAATGACAGATGACGCTCTGGCAAAAGAGATTCGTCTACGGAAACGGAAAACGGTCCAGCCACGGTTCTATGGAAAACCACGGAATGACAGATGACGCTCTGGCAAAAAGATTCGTCTACGGAAACGGAAAACGTTCCAGCCACGGTTCTATGGAAAACCACGAAATGACAGATGACGCTCTGGCAAAGAGATTCGTCTACGGAAACGGAAAACGGTCCAGCCACGGTTCTATGGAAAACCACGGAATGACAGATGACGCATTGGAAAAGAGATTCGTCTACGGAAACGGAAAACGGTCTAGCCACGGTTCTATGGAAAACCACGGAATGACAGATGACGCTCTGGCAAAGAGATTCGTCTACGGAAACGGAAAACGTTCCAGCCACGGTTCTATGGAAAACCACGAAATGACAGATGACGCATTGGAAAAGAGATTCGTCTACGGAAACGGAAAACGATCCAGCCACGGTTCTATGGAAAATCACGGAATGACAGATGACGCTCTGGCAAAGAGATTCGTCTACGGAAACGGAAAACGATCCAGCCACGGTTCTATGGAAAACCACGGAATGACAGATGACGCTCTGGCAAAGAGATTCGTCTACGGAAACGGAAAACGTTCCAGCCACGGTTCTATGGAACACCACGGAATGACAGATGACGCTCTGGCAAAGAGATTCGTCTACGGAAACGGAAAACGAAGTACTATTAAAGACGCTTTAGCAAAACGATTCGTCTACGGAAACGGAAAACGGTCATTGAACAAGTCTGAATCAAAGAAAGGTAATTCTTATTACTTTATGTGTACCTAAGTAGTGCTGGTACGTCAATTAGATATGCTTTATACGTTCATATAACTTCCGTTCTTTTTAAAATCTTAATTCTGCGTATTTGCTGTTGTGCTTTTAGGAAATATTCCCGAGAGAGATCATGACTTGGCGAAGGCAAAAGATATGCACAAAACACGCGTCAAATCCCTGCATGGATCAAAAATCAGGGACTCGAAATATAGTATGACAGTGAAGTCATTAGTCACAAAGCTGATGGAGGGATACGACACACACGCCAATAGGCACTCCTAAGAGGTAGCACATAGCCACCATAGTTGTGATTAGATTATAGTGTATCTTATTTTCTAGCCAGGATATCACTGAAGGCGAAGTGGGAAAAGAAAAGGGAAATACTGTAATACCTCTCCTTCCCACTTTTTCATTTGAAAATGCCGCACCAGTGGAGACGAGCCGTCAGGAGAGTAAGGTCGACATTAATTTACGTCTGTAGCCCTTCACCCGAAATTGATCTTGCAGGGGGCGGGCAGTGCGCCCTCTACCAACTCCCTCCCTACGTCCCGCGGGTATTTAAAGCTATACCTTCACCAATTAGAGGGAAACAATCAAACCGAGCACCTATCGCTCTTGTTTCTTCGCGCGCTTTACTGATATTTGTCTCAGAATGAACTTTGTACTTTATCTATAACATTATGTTGTTGTTCTTCTAGGCTGAAGCCATCCAAGCGCACTCGACCATTTGTAGACTCAGCAATTCTAGAGACATACAGTACAATCAGGAGCCCATTGACTCCTGGGTACAATGCAATTATTTCGTTCACCAGTGATTTCATTGATAGATCAATCTACTCATTCATCTTTGCGTGCACAATCGTTTATAGAGCAGCATAGCAATTGCCCATTACAAAAAAGAGCAGGGGACTGGGAACGAGTTTATTAGAATTAATGTAATTACGAAATTAAGTTTATGACATGAAACAACATGTTGAAATTATCATATGTGCAAAGTTTGATGTGATTTGAGTGAATTCTGTCGGAATTATAAACTTTTGAAATTTTACAGTGAATGTATGGTTTGGGTAGACAACGTAAAAAAATACAGAGTTTGTATGGGAAAATGCACATCTTTGATGCCCTCTAGCACCGTCAATATTAAGCCAAAGTTCACCAAACTTTCCAGATTAGCTAAGTTTGATCTGCTCTGTCAGAAAATGATGCCCATTTTTGCTAGTTTCTTATTGAATTAGTTTTACGGACTTGGTCCCAGTCCCCTGCTCTTTTTTGCAATGGCCAATTAGCATTCCCGGGGGCCCAGTCCTTCTCGGAGAAACTCTAATGCGGGAGGGCCTGGGAACGAAAATATCAACTTTTGAAAACTGGAATGATCTAGTGAATAGCATGCAGCAGGATAGGTCTTCTTTCCACAGGAAGCCCAAGATTATCTTATCATCTGCAATCGATCTGTTTTATTATGATCGCGCAGGCTTTTAAAACTGAATCAAAGTTCCTTATAAGATTTAGACTATATAAGTTACTGTATTATGACTTAGACTTGGGCTTCCTGTGTTGCAACCGCTGACCAGCAATTTAGTAAAGGTCATGTGACAGAGATTGAGATTATTTTTGTAGATAAAGAGTTTGTACGAAATTATTCAATAATAGTTACCAATAAAAATAGAAGAATTATTACAAACAATCCACGAGTTTGCTTCGGTTGTGTTCTCATTCCTTGACCACAGGGATCCCGCAATCGAGAATAGCTCTAGCCTGCGTTACAGCTCCTCTCGATTGGATACAATGAAACATTTTACTTGTTCATTATACCGCATATACTGATTTCAAAACATCAACTGATAAACTTAGTGGTGTAAAACAATATGTTGGAGTAGACGCAAGGAGGGGTCAAGGCACAGCCCTACCATTGCTTCTGAGGAAGGAATTAAAATATATTTGCATTTGCGCGTCTTTTTGATGGGTTTCCTGTGGTAGAGCGCACGCGCGCTCAATACGTATTATGTTGGGCTCCCTGTGTGCGTCCCACAAGAGAAGCAATGGTTGGGCTGCCTGTATTCAAGAGGCTGATTGAATCGCTTTTCCCCTTCACTCGCCCTTCCATTGGAAGCTGTGGGTACGTTAGGCCAGTAGAGGAAACGACACTTTTATCATATTGCAATTTTATTTTCCCTGTTTTAAAGAATTATTTAACACCATTATTTAGTGATATGTAGAAAGAACGACTAGTGTGACTATACAAGATATGCAATTTTAAAAGTAAATAATGAAAGTGGGAAACGGTACTACGAACATTCAATAGTGACACTACAATGGCTTCGCGACACTGGATTTTTTCATATCGTGACACTTAGATGGCTTCTTTCTGAACCAATCGGAAGTCAATGTGTTGACAATAATGTCTGTGCTCAATAGTTTTACAGAATGCAGTGAAGGAAACTTTGCATATATATATTATAATGTACTAAAAACGCACGAGAAAGTATTATATGACATTAAATTGTGGGTATTTCGGCTACCATCGACTGCAGCAAAGTGATATACTTGAGTTATTACTAGTAACCTTCCGGTACATTCCAACATAATCATATTTGCCGAAATATTCACAATTTGATATCATGAAAACCTTCTCATCGCTTTGATTCAATCTGTATGGTTAATAGTTTAATGTACTTTATGAAGAGTTCAAACACATGGAATTTTAGTTCGAATGAAACAATAAATTGATACGACTGTGTGTATCGTCTAATCCCCATTGTAATAAATATTGGCATCGTTCCTGTAAGTCCATTACAGATGGAACAAAACAGCAGATCTAATGTGCTTCACAGAGGTCTCATCCATCCCTTTTAATAGTGGAGAGGAAAGACCTCTGTCAGCAGGTTTAAAAGTGTTGTGAGTTTTAAACGCCGGAAAATCCCGAAAATCATGACCGCGAGAGAGTCTGGGAAAACAGTTAATGAAACCATTTCACATTCCAGTGATATTATGAGTAGATTACCAGAATCCTCCACGGCCTTCAACTCTTATTCAAACACTCTTAAAGTATAAAAGGAGCCTACCCAGGGGTAAGACAATAACATTTGCTAATGAATCTTGGTATCGCTACATGAACATGTACATAAATATGCGATTAACAAAGATTGATTTAAAAACAAATGTATCCAGTCTTGTACCCCTGGGCAGCGTCCTTTTATACCGGAACTTTGTATTTTAAAATTAGGAAAAGTTGTGGAAGAGTTGATTATTTTCGATGCCTTTAATAACTTAAATAAATAGAAATTATGCCCGTTTATGTGCTACCAGTGTTACTAACTTAATTATTTCATTGTTATGGTTACGTTATTGTGCAGAATTGACTCTCATGGACTTCTTTATCACGCGATACAATGCAAGACTACTAGGGCCCTGTTTACATGAGAGGGATAACCCTAGCGCTAGGGTCTTCCTAGCAGGCGAATCAACCTACCGCCTATATATCTATTGCTTTCTGTTTACATTACATGAGAGGGATAACCCTAGCGCTAGGGTCTTCCTAGCAGGCGAATTAACCTACCGCCTATATATCTATTGCTTTCTGTTTACATTGGACGGTGTAGAGTTCTTTCGGGTACTATGATCATCCTAGCACTAGGGTGATCTGCCTCGCAGATAGGATGATCCTACTACTAGGGTTAACTTTTCGTCATGTAAACGAAACAAGGAGAGATGACTCTACTGCTAGGGGTGTAATCACCTGAGCTTGGGATTCCTGTGGACACACGTCCGCCATGTTTGTTTTTGAAATTAGCAACCACGCACTTCATTAATATGCTAACGAACCTATATTTAGTTCTCCAGGGCGCTCTTTGCTGTCGAGCCTATCCTGGTAAAATATGTATATATTATTATTATTATTATTATTATTATTATTATTATTATTAACGCATCAAAATGTGTGTACTTTTATCATGTACATGCAATGTATAGTTGTCCCTATTGCTAAGATCCTAGCGCTAGGATGGTTATCCCTCTCTCATTTATACAGGGCCTAGCACGTTTATTGTTCTACAGACAATCAATACTGTGAAGAACCCTATTGATAATTGGATGAGAAACAAGAAAGAACGTCACAGTATTTTGAGTGAAAATGTACAATACGACCTTTCGCTGCAGTGGTAAAGAATCCAGGAACACACTTTCTACATTCTCATTCTAACACCATAACCTCGTTCCCAGGTCTTCTCCTCTCCTCCCCAACGATCGAGGGGAGAGAAGAGCCTGGGGACGAGGTTAATAATTCCCTTGACTTAACTACTTTATTAACGAATTTTAATCCAATCACTGAGTCGTTCTTATAAACACTCAGTTCAATTTGACCGACCGATCTGTCTGTTGATTAAGTGGCGGCCATTTTGAAACGTAGAGAGTGCACAAAAAGAACTCATTCTTGTACCCAGAGCCCTCTCGTCGTTGGGAAAAATCTAGGGCTCTGGGTACGAGAATGAAAATGACCTATCCAGCTCCACCAGACCAGTCAGGTCAATACACCTACAGACAGAAAGGACGATCCAGACAACTGCAAATGGCCCTTAGTCTGATAAGGGGATGTGAAAAGACACAAGGATCGGTAAGGGCTGAATACGAGTTCATACTGACATGTTGATTGGTTAAGATTTGAGACTCACCTCCAGGGCTTCTCGGCCATCAAATCCATCGATATTACTCATGAAGGTCATGAACTGAGAAACCTCCATTTAGATAAGAAAATAAATAATTGTACAACGTAGAAGAAATTATTGGAACCAATGAAGATAAAACAACCGATGTACATATTACCACAATCCTTTGCGGTCCTACCAATACCCCCAGCAGCGAATTGTGGAAGAATGTACAGCGGAGAATTGAATTAATGTCACATTTTTGACATAATTTGGTGTACAAAACTAGCTTACGTAACACACGAAACCAATCGCAAATGTTCCTGCATTATTTACCATTTCACGTTATATGTAATATTGTACAACTCAAGGTATAAATATTGTATTGTAATGTATATCCTATACCCAAAGAACTATCACGTGATAAAACCAGCTTCATTCTTTGTGAATACAGCTAATTTAAGGGGTCCCTTCAAGAACGAAGTGACTTGTGATCAAAACCCAAATTCTCCTTTGAAATTCAAAGAATCTCGAGGATAATTTCGATTTTGATCAGATCACTTATGTTCTTGCAGGGGAGCCCTTCAATTTCTGAATGCCCAACACACCTAGCATCTTATACTCATATATGGCTTAGCTTTTAGATTATGGTAAATTCATTCAATTCACTAGCATTTACTAATCTTTCCATTAGGAGGGGGGAGGGTAGTTACGGGGGGGGGGGGGGGGGGGGGGGGGGGGGGGGGGGGGGGGTAGTTACGGGCCAGACTAACAACAAGTGTTACATAAGCTAGTTTTACGTTCCATGTTAATTATATTCATAGTCGTCGCCAGTCTCCCTCGTATCCCGGAAGTAATCATAATTGTCGTACCTAGACTCCTCTCGTGCGGGCTGATAGTAGTAGTTACGTTCATATTGACTGTCTTTTTTGTTTTCTGCTCGATAGTCGCGATCTTGCACGTGTTCTTCAGGAGTCATGTGTTCTAGCTCCTGAAGCGTTTCCTCCAAAACCATGTCTTCGCTTGCAAGTTTCTTAGTCGTGTGGGCTTTCATCCATTCACGGATGTCTTTCCTGTTCTTATTGAACCAATCAATGTTGGCTTGAATGCTCTCTAGGCTTTGCTCAGATGCACGCTCAGCAGAGGCCATATCGTGACCCTTTAAAAAACTTTTAATCTGCGAAATCGAAGATAACTTGTCATCAGTTCTCTAAATTTCTAGATAATAAAATAAACTGTGACTTGTAAACAAAGAAATGCCATCTATACAGTGGAACCTCGCTCCAACTATCAAGGGAAGCGAAACATCGTTCGAGCTAACCGAGATAATTCTACGGTATCAAAATAGACTGATGAGGGCATATTGTCTCTAGTTCGAGATAGCGAGGTTCCACTCCTGTTGAGATTTAGTAAGTTAGGTTCGAAGATTTTCACGATTTTCACGGCCACTACTTCACTCGGACCAGTCTCCGACCGATGTGGCAAATATTGGGAGACTGGGTTCGAGTGCGTTGATTGGCTGACTTAGTTACTACTATTCCCATAATTTCAAGGGTACAACCTCTATTTTTATAAGAAAGACAAACGCAAGGAAATTACGACGTTTCGACATCGTCCGATGTCATTATCAAGTGAGTTTATTTTGAATAGCAAATAAAATATAAGGCAGTTCATGGTTGATTGAATTGTTACAACCTCTATCGTTGGAGAATAAAAGTACAACGATGCAGCGGCCATGTTGGTGGTGTAGTATATGCTTTGTTACGCAGTAACTTACCTCATCTTGCATGGCCTGTGTGTTGAAGTGTGACGTCACCCTTAGCACTAAACGGCTGAAGTCGAACGAGCCAGTGGCATATCTACAAATCACATGAACAATTTACATTTCCTACATTCTCATCTCTTTGGCCTGCGATTAAACTATCCAGCGGAGATTGCTGTTTGCGCCCTAGGTACTTCATATATGGTACATTTTTATTAGTTATGCCTCGTTCTCTCAAATGGTACATTTTTATTATGTATGCGTCGTTCTATCATATTTATATCGTATTTTAACATCTCATAGTAAGCAAAACATTAAGAATATACTTAAAAATACGGATTATTGTATATAGACAATAATGGTCCACCATATTGTACCATATATGAAGTACCCAACGTTTGCTCCTTACCAAAGGGAAGGTCTGGGTACAAGATTGGCTGCTAACCTTTTGTATAAAACATTCCAATTGTTCTTCATGAATTTCAAGGCCATCATACGACCGTCGCAGTTACCAGCCACCGAGGTGATAATGCCCACTGTGTCTTGGGAACGAATTATTGAGCTATCCAAACTCATCTTTAACAATCTAAAAGAAAGAGTCACGTGATGAGTAAGTCAGTCACCGTCACGTGATATGTCTGATAGCCTGCTTCAGTCCCCTCCCCCTCCTCTCTTCCCAGTCCCCCCTCCCCTCCCCTCTCCTCTCCAAAAAAAAAAAAGAAAAGAGGAGGCTATATGTCTGAAGGGTATACATACTTCTCCAGTAGCTTGTGATCTTTGGCGTTAGCCAAGGAAAACATCAGCTTTCTCTTTTCTGCTGCTACTGTAGCCACGTTGTATTGCTTGAACATAAAATCGAAGGCATCGCTCCCACCTTCCCGTACACCAATAGCGTAGACGATGTTACGTAGATTGGGGGGAATTCTGAAGAAACAAGAAGGTATCATTTCAAATACTGACACGGTCAAATAATCAAATCAAATCTCTTAGTCCAGGGCACGCGGAGCAAGCTTAAAAGTGGTGGGGCTACAATTTTTCTTCCGCCGTACAAGGATCGCAATGACGATACCATATTTTAAATTTACTTGAAAATTTTACTACCTGTGGACAAAAAAGTGGTGGGGCTATAGCCCTACCAGCCCCTCCCCAACTGCAAAGGCATCTATTCAACCAATCACAGCGCGCAAAATCATTGCTCAACCAATCAGAATACTTGGACACGTAACTACTTCCCACTCATACGAAAACGCTATAACGTGCTGTATCAATTACTGTGACTACGTACGGCGTTCCTGAATTCTTCCATTCGTTAAACATCTTGACAGCTTCTTCTGTTGCTTTTGTATGGCCATAATCTGACGCAGACCTAAGTGCTGCACCACGAAGATACCTTAAAATATGAATGGTTTAATGAACTCTTCTGACGAGATAGGTAGGGTACAGAGGAAAGGCCAAGGGGGAAGGGGGAAGGGGGGGGGGGGGGGGGGGCGGGGGGGGAAGAGGGAAGAAGCCAAAGGGGAACAGGGAGAAGCCAAAGGGGAACTTCTGACGAGATAGGGGAGAAGCCAAAGGGGAAACAGAGGAACAGGGAGAAGCCAAAGGGGAACAGGGAGAAGCCAAAGGGGGGGGAAAGGGGGGGGAGAAGCCAAAGGGGGGGGAGAAGGGGGGGGAAGGGGGGGAACAAGGGAGAAGCCAAAGGGGGGGAACAAAGGGGAACAGGGAGAAGCCAAAGGGGAAAGGGGGAAAAGGGGAACAGAGAGAAGCCAAAGGGGAACAGGGAGAAGCCAAAGGGGGAAACAAGGGGAAAAGCCAAAGGGGAACAGGGGAAGAAGCCAAAGGGGAACAGGGAGAAGCCAAAGGGGGAGAAGCCAAAGGGGAACAGGGAGAAGCCAAAGGGGAACAAGAAGCCAAAGGGGAAAGGGAACAAGGAGAACAAAGGGGGGAGAGCCAAAGGGGAACAGGGAGAAGCCAAAGGGGAACAGGGAGAAGCCAAAAACAGGGGGAAACAAAGGGGAACAGGGAGAAGCCAAAGGGAAGAAGGGGAACAGGGAGAAGCCAAGGGGAACAGGGAGAAGCCAAAGGGGAACAGGGAGAAGCCAAAGGGGAACAGGAGAAGCCAAAGGAGAACCAAAGGGGAACAGGGAGAAGCCAAAGGGGAACAGGAGAAGCCAAAGGGGAACAGGGAGAAGCCAAAGGGGAACAGGGAGAAGCCAAAGGGGAACAGTGAGAAGCCAAAGGGAACAGGGAACAAAGGGGGGAGAAGCCAAAGGGGAACAGGGAGAAAGGGGGGAACAAAGGGGAACAGGGAGAAGCCAAAGGGGAACAGGGAGAAGCCAAAGGGGAAACAGGGAGAAGCCAAAGGGGAAAGGGAGAAGCCAAAGGGGAAGCCAAAGGGGAAGAAAGCCAAAGGGGAACAGTGAGAAGCCAAAGGGGAACAGGGAGAAGCCAAAGGGGAACAGGAGAAGCCAAAGGGGAACAGGGAGAAGCCAAAGGGGAACAGGGAGAAGCCAAAGGGGAACAGGGAGAAGCCAAAGGGGAAAAGCCAAAGGGGGGAAAAGCCAAAGGGGAACAGGGAGAAGCCAAAGGGGGAACAGGGAGAACAAAGGGGGGAGAAGCCAAAGGGGAACAGGGAGAAGCCAAAGGGGAAACCAAAGGGGGAGAAGCCAAAGGGGAACAGGGAGAAGCCAAAGGGGAACAGGGGAAGCCAAAGGGGAACAGGGAGAAGCCAAAGGGGAACAGGGAGAAGCCAAAGGGGAACAGGGAGAAGCCAAAGGGGAACAGGGAAGCCAAAAGAACAGGGAAAGCCAAAGGGAACAGGGAGAAGCCAAAGGGGAACAGGGAGAAGCCAAAGGGGAGGAGAAGCCAAAGGGGAACAGGGAGAAGCCAAAGGGGAACAGGGAGAAGCCAAAGGGGAACAGGGAGAAGCCAAAGAACAGGGAGAAGCCAAAAGAAGCCAAAGGGGAACAGGAGAAGCCAAAGGGGAACAGGGAGAAGCCAAAGGGGAACAGGGAGAAAGCCAAAGGGGAACAGGGAGAAGCAAAGGGGAACAGGGAGAAGCCAAAGGGGAACAGGGAGAACAAAGGGGGAACAGGGAGAGCCAAAGGGGAACAGGAGAAGCCAAAGGGGAACAGGGAAAGCCAAAGGGAACAGGGAGAAGCCAAAGGGGAACAGGGAGAAGCCAAAGGGGAACAGGGAGAAGCCAAAGGGGAACAGGGAGAAGCCAAAGGGGAACAGGGAGAAGCCAAAGGGGAACAAGAAGCCAAAGGGGAACAGGGGAAGAAGCCAAAGGGGAACAGGGAGAAGCCAAAGGGGAACAGGGAGAAGCCAAAGGGGAACAGTGAGAAGCCAAAGGGGAACAAAGGGGAGAAGCCAAAGGGGAACAGGGAACAGAAGCAAAGGGGAACAGGGAGAAGCCAAAGGGAAACAGGGAGAAGCCAAAGGGGAGAAGCCAAAGGGGGGAACAAGGGGAAAGGGAGCCAAAGGGGAACAGGGAAGCCAAAGGGGAACAGGGAAAAGCCAAAGGGGAAGCCAAAGGGGAACAGGGAGAAGCCAACAGGGGAAGCCAAAGGGGAACAGGAGAAGCCAAAGAACCAAAGGGGAACAAAGGGGAGGAGAAGCCAGGGAAAAAAGGGGGAAACAAAGGGGAACAGGGAGAAGCCAAAGGGGAACAGTGAGAAGCCAAAGGGGAACAGCCAAAGGGGAGAAGCCAAAGGGGAACAGGGAAAGCCAAAGGGGAAGCCAAAGGGGAACAGGGAGAAGCCAAAGGGGAACAGGGAGAAGCAAAGGGGAACAAGGAGAAGGGGACAGAGAATAGAACAGACATGGGGAGGGGATGTCAAAAAGGAAGCCAAAGGGGAACAGGGAAAGGGGAAAGCCAAGGGGGAGGGAGAAGCTCTTGGAGAACATGTTCACAAACTACTTACTTCTGTAAATGAGAACCTTCATCTTTCCATCCAAGTGCATTGACAATAGGTGTCAGCTGGAGCAGCACTACTTACTTTTCTGTAAAATCAATTGAGGATGACGTTTATGGTAATGGTATTGACAATTATTGTGGTGAAATGATGTTTAAGGGTGGACTAACATATTTCGTTACTATGCAACCGCGTTGCTATGGAGTTTTACATGTCTTCAATTCTTTAGCTTTGTTGAGGATTTTTTTCTGAAATTTTGATATTTTATAGCCATGTTAAACATCCTACTTCTCTCTCTAGGGGTTTTAAATTTCGTTTTAGCAGAAATGAGCAAGCATACAATTTATGAATTGAAAGTCATACAATTCGCGCATCTCCTGCTTGGGTACAACAGGAAAATCAAAACGTCTTTGCTGCATAATAATTTTTATGCCAAATGACAGAATAGAGAACTGTCTAAACATTTTCGTAGGATTCTTTTCCGAAATCCATCAATTCAATGCTGAAAAAGAACGGTAAATTTAACAAGACTTCACTGCGCATGCGCAGATTCTCGTTTTCAAAAACCTTCAAAATTTTCGAGCACGTTCACTGAGGGTTATTTTTTTCTAACCTAGAATATCAACAACGACCTAGTCAACATTGCTGAGCATGCTTTTTAAAAACTGAAGACAATATGACAAGTTATGGAATTTAATCCTTAAAAACAGCTCGAAAAACGTCCATAAAAAAATCATTTTTCATTTAAATACCAAATCCATGCTCAGTTGTCTGCTCCTTGTGTTGTAGAACAAGTGTATAATCATAGATTTACAGTATCTTATAAATCCTTGGAAAAAAAGAGCGTTTTCTGTTTTGATGACGTCATTGTGACGTAATTTGGTGACGTCATGCTCTGACAAAGCTTTCTCCCTTACAATCACTTCCTATAAGTCCCTTCTCTTCTCTTTGAATTTTACGATTTTTTTGAGGCTTCAAATATTCCTTAGCAACAGTCGAAATAAATATGTTAGTCCACCCTTAAAAGCCATTAAAAACGCTAAAAATTGATAATAATTGCAAAGCAGAACTGACGACTTCGTATTTACATGTTTCTGTTATTGGTAACGCATCATCAATGTCTTCATCAAACACTATCAGATTTATTTTCATTAACATCATTATAATCACCACCACCATCAACGTCATCATCATAATCATCACCATTGTTAACGTCAACATCATCATGTCACCACAATTAATGTCATCACCATCACCATCATCATCCAACTCTCATCATTATGGCTATTTATGATCCAACTGTCATCATTATGATCATCAATTTTTTATTTGTATATTTATGGTACTAAATAAACTATTTGCACATGATATAGTTCTATACCTTGAATATGTTGTAGTCATCTTTGACGGTACAGAGCATAGCGTGAAGATAACCCAGGTTACTCAAAGCAGCGGACCAAGGAACATACTCTTCCTCGTGAGTCAAATACAACGTCAACCCAAGTGGAGTAGTCAGTTTTAATTTACCAGCTCTAAAATAAATCACAAACAAAGAATGAAACATCGCCCAGAGATTGATCCACTACGTGTCTCAGCTTTCAAAATAGGATTTTCTATTCATGTAACGGTTAATGAAGACCAAGTATAATTGTTGTACGCAATGGGCGTGTAACACCTGACACGTGACTTTTTAAATTTTCACCGCAGACAAACGAAAATATCAAAACTGGAAAGAGCATACTAAAGTTAGTAAAAGTGGAAAGTTTGAAGGGAAATACGTAAATAGCGCAATAGTTACAGGCATTCAAACTTTGCCTTTTTTGTAAGGAAATGTATGTTGCCTGCAAGCGAAAAACCCATACAAATCCTTGTGAAAGCGGGAAACTTTGAAAGCCGTTAACGTTTTTCTTATTTGCTTGATTCTTTTCAAATTTTCAAATTTTACTAATTTTAGTATGCTCTTTCAAGTTATGGTATTTTCGTTTGTCTTCGGTGAAAATTTAAAAAGTCACGTGGCAGGTGTTACAAACCCATTGATGAACTGACCTTGCAAGGTTAAATGCATCATCAAGAAGCCCAGCTCTGTCTGCCGCACTGAAATCCTGAAAGATGTTGTTAACAATACTTGAATCTCAATTCTTTAATGAACCTAAATGTAGGCGATTCCATGTGTAGTAAGTACCACACTCTACCACAAGAAGTAGTGTTTCAAAGCCGAGAATGAGGACTAGACGGGCTTTCCAGTCCTCGGCGTAGACGGACTTTACAGAACCCCGTCTAGTCCTCATTCTCGGCTTCAAAATACTACATAAATTCCCTCAAATTTTCGTATAAACATACGGGCTGACACCCAATATAATATTTTAACTGCACTCTACCACAGGAAGCCCAATATAATATTTTAGCTTCACTCTACCACAGGAAGCCCAATATAATATTTGAACTGCACTCTACCACAGGAAGCCCAATATAATATTTTAAAGCCCAATATAATATTTGAACTGCACTCTACCACAGGAAGCCCAATATAATATTTGAACTGCACTCTACCACAGGAAGCCCAATACAATATTTGAACTGCACTCTACCACAGGAAGCCCAATATAATATTTCAACTGTACTCTACCACAGGAAGCCCAATATACATTTTAACTGCACTCTACCACAGGAAGCCCAATATAATATTTTAACTGCATTCTACCACAGGAAGCCCAATATAATATTTGAACTGCACTCTACCACAGGAAGCCCAATACAATATTTGAACTGCACTCTACCACAGGAAGCCCAATATAATATTTGAACTGCATTCTACCACAGGAAGCCCAATATAATATTTGAACTGCACTCTACCACAGGAAGCCCAATACAATATTTGAACTGCACTCTACCACAGGAAGCCCAATATAATATTTTTACTGTACTCTACCACAGGAAGCCCAATATAATATTTTAACTGTACTCTACCACAGGAAGCCCAATATAATATTTTAACTGTACTCTACCACAGGAAGCCCAATATACATTTTAACTGTACTCTACCACAGGAAGCCCAATATACATTTTAACTGTACTCTACCACAGGAAGCCCAATATACATTTTAACTGCACTCTACCACAGGAAGCCCACCATTAAGACGCATGCATATTATCATTTCAAATGGGAGTAAGGAGGAGAAGTGTCTAACCTTGTGGTTTTTATTCATGTGTTCAGTTAGCTTATCCCAGTTGTCCTGATCATAATTCACACGGTAATATCCCTCTTGTCCATAGTTAGCTTTAATCCAACCACTGTGTGATGGCCAGTCAATTTCAACTGTAGAAAAAGATTGATTGAGAAAAGTATTACTAGGTTCTTCATAGTGTGGCAATCAACTCGTAGTGTGACAATCATCTCCCATGGGCACCGGCCCTCGGGTCTGGTTATGGTGTCCATAGTGTGATGTCACATCAAAGAAATTATTTTGCCTTTATCAATTTCTGATTTCATTCTAATTTCAATAAACTCTTGGAATCTCTTGTTGGCTGTGAATCCACTGGATCTGTACTAACAATGTGTAGAGAGTTGAATGTATTGCGCTGTCATTTAGGAAGCAAACCCTACCTTCAGGAGCTTCTTTGTCCATCCAAATCTGTGTGCTTTCCTCATTTGCTTGTGTACGGTATGTCAATGGGATTTCCCACTTATAGCTAGGAACAAGGCAATGGAATTTAGAAATGCACAGATATACCTATTACTACAATATTCAAACGATCCCCTATGCATTACTTTATATACTATACAGTCATTCTCTAAAAGGTTGTCCAGATGAAAAGACTACAATACTACAATAAAATCATGTGATTCATTATGTTTTCAATTTCTGCGTGCGGAACTGCGAGTTGATACCAGCGCCATTACATTCAGTTCTCACAATGCCATGTACTTTTGCATCTCAAATTGAAATTCTACGTGACGAAATTGAACACATAATTAATCACATGACTTTATTGTAGTATTGTATTCTTTTCATCTGGACAACCTTTTTGAGAATGACTGTATAGTATTGTGTAGGTTACTGCTGACCACCCTTCATCACCTATTATATGGTGGTCGAGTCGTAAGGAGCACTCGCCTCTCACCACTGTGGTGCATGAGTTGAGTTTATATCAGTTCGTGTCTCCCTTGTTCGACAGTGACCCAGAAAAAAAAACCAATCCAGTGAGATGAGTGTTGGGTGTATAGTAATTTCTTTAATTCGTTATTTAAAAGAGCTTAGGCTCTTAGGATCGAGCGCAGAAGCCCCACTTTCTTCTTTCTTCAGGCAAAATTCCTGATGAATTGCAGCCAGTGAAAGTGTGAAAATGTTGTTTCTGCCGAAAGAAAATGGGTGCAAAAATGTATCTTTGTGCAAGCTTACATTAAACCATGGTATTGAGAGAGGGCTTTGAGGGATTGCTATCTACTCACTTGAATGGTGAACTTGCTGGTTTAGCACGGGGATGAATTAAGAAGTGTTTTTGAGTAGCAACTGCCTTGTTATTCTGTATTCTGATTGTCACAACTGGGAATCCCATTTGTAAAGTCCATGTGTCCATAATGTTGGCAACATCCTTGGCTTCGTCTTTATTAAAATACTTCCAAGCCTTGGAAATAATGTGCAAAATTATGCTTCAAACTTGGTTCAATATTTAATATTATGTTGACAACCATTATCGTTGAAGAAACAACACTTCAGATTTATACTGTAAATCAAGGTTAGGTTTATATGGATAACGTTAGTAATGTCTGACTATTATTCAACCTGACAAGATGTTCTCTAGCTCAGTTCAATGGTAATGGTAATGGTAATGCATTAGGACTGAGCCACAAACATTTTGATCAGAAGTCTGTTCACTGCCATCTGTTCGATCCATTTGATTGCACTACTGTCCTGGCATTACTCGTTCTTAATTAGCACATGTGTGTTTGGTAGCTTTTTCATATCCTATTGAGAATGTCCACATGCATGTATGTGAGTGCATGATTCATAGTGTACATGATTCATATAGTGTACATGCATCTACGTGAGTGCATGATTCATAGTGTACATGATTCATATAGTGCACATGCATGTACGTGAGTGCATGATTCATAGTGTACATGATTCATATAGTGTACATGCATGTACGTGAGTGCATGATTCATAGTGTACATGATTCATATAGTGTACATGCATGTACGTGAGTGCATGATTCATAGTGTACATGATTCATATAGTGTACATGCATGTACGTGAGTGCATGATTCATAGTGTACATGATTCATATAGTGTACATGCATGTATGTGAGTGCATGATTCATAGTGTACATGATTCATATAGTGTACATGCATGTACGTGAGTGCATGATTCATAGTGTACATGATTCATATAGTGTACATGCATGTACGTGAGTGCATGATTCATAGTGTACATGATCATATATAGTGCACATGCATGTACGTGAGTGCATGATTCATAGTGTACATGATTCATATAGTGTACATGCATGTACGTGAGTGCATGATTCATAGTGTACATGATTCATATAGTGTACATGCATGTATGTGAGTGCATGATTCATAGTGTACATGATGCATATAGTGCACATGCATGTACGTGATTCATAGTGTACATGATTCATATAGTGCACATGCATGTACGTGAGTGCATGATTCATAGTGTACATGATTCATATAGTGTACATGCATGTACGTGAGTGCATGATTCATAGTGTACATGATTCATATAGTGCACATGCATGTACGTGAGTGCATGATTCATAGTGTACATGATTCATATAGTGTACATGCATGTACGCATGAGTGCATGATTCATAGTGTACATGATTCATATAGTGCACATGCATGTACGTGAGTGCATGATTCATAGTGTACATGATTCATATAGTGTACATGCATGTACGTGAGTGCATGATTCATAGTGTATATGATTCATATAGTGTACATGCTCTATTGGCCTACTTACACGAGAAAGTTCACCCCACAGATCCTTAGTTTCTGCATTAGCAAACTGATGTGCTTTGAGATAGTTTTGTAATCCACGTTGGAAGGCTTTGATACCGATGAAACTCCTTAGCATTCTAATAATGGATGCACCCTGATGAAAAGATATGAATAATGGAATTAATTATTAATAAAGTATTTTTTAAAATAACATTTATTTTCAAAGACATTGTACATAGGGTGTCTGGCTTAAGCCCTGGTCAAACGTGAATGCAAGTCCATGCAAGTTTTGACTTTGACCACTAACTTGCAGGGACTTGCATCTACTTGCATTGACTTGCAGCAAGTTTGAACATGCTCAAATTCGAGTGCAAGTTCATGCAAGTCACTGCAAGTTTTTCACCATTTGACCGGCAAACACAAGTCACTGAAAGTGTCATGCACTCAATTCAGCTGACCAAATAATGTTTGGCCTGGAACTTGTCAATGCATTCAAACTTGCATCTACCGTTTGACCAGCTTCATGCAAGTTACTGCAAGTTACCACAAAACTTGCATGGACTTGCATTCACGCTTGACTGTAATATAGAATATTGACATACCTTATCATATGAAATATTATCAAATAGACTATTGATTTGGTTCGGGTTATGTACTGGAACACTGATGGGATGTGAGTTACTCATTTGATCCAGATTGAAAGATAACTGGGTTTTATCAAGTAGAAATTGATCCATCATATGCCATTCAGGGTTGTCGTGACTGGCTCCAATATTCTCCACAAAGCTGGCAAACCCTTCATTCAGCCACAGATCATTCCACCACTTCATTGTAACAAGATTACCAAACCACTAATGTAAGGTGTGGAAAATAATAAACCATTGTCAGTGTTAGCTTTTGTATGCTGTATACAAGAATTCTTATCTAGGAAATGGTCATAAACTACAGGGGGTGTGAGTGTTGGTACAAGGGGTGCAAGAGAGTGGAATACAAAGGTTGGGGGGGGGGGGGGGGGGGGTCAAAACTGTATACATACATGTACATGTAAGTGTATCTAGAAACAGGGAAGCAGGAGTCATAGATACTGCACCACTTGTACCCCTAACTGTAATTTAAGACCTTAGATGACTGTACATTGTATATGACAGTGTGCTTTCCTACATGTGAACACTAGGTGCCACCAAGCAAAGTGTTAATCTTAGACCATGAAGAGAGTTGTTGTTTATGGATAGAAAGTCACTAATGTCTTGGAATATGTTTTCACATTCTCCTTTCTCATTCACGGTTCTCAGATTAACACTTCCCAACAACAACATCAGGGTTGTCAAAGAGATTTAGTAAAAAAAGTGTACAAAGAAGTAGACAACTCTGAGAGCTTGCAGCCCCACTTTTTTTTTAGCTTTTATTCATCTAGGGGCATCGAAGGCATATTTTTGCGAGCCCGAGATGATTATTCACCGATTTCCTTTGTTTTCAAAATTAAAGACTCTGAGATGGCTTATTGTGAAAAAAACGAGACTTCGAGACCCGCAAAATTTGACCAAAATTTTGCGAGCCTCCGACTTTTTGCGGTGACCATTCGATACCCCTTCATCTGAGTTTTGCTTTACTGCCAATGAATTGTAGCCAGCAATACTGCTATTTGCCAGCACTGTTTGACAACCCTGTAATGTTGTTTAGAAGGGTGTATGCAAGTGTACCAACAGACATGTACATAATAACAAAATACAGGACATATGCATGCAAAGGAGTTTTAGATCTTTCATTGGGAGAATTTTAGTGCAGTCTCAATAATATTTAGCTTCTCAATATCAAAACCAGATGATTAAGTTTGTTTATGTTTATTATTTCTTTATGTTTGGTCGTATTCTAATTCTATATTTAAAAGTTGGTTAGATATTTTTGGGGTATTTAACAGCAATGAACACTGAATGCATAGGACAAGTCCACAAGACAGAAGGCACCAACAGCACCATGACACATACAGCAATGAACACTGAATGCATAAGACAAGTCCACAAGACAGACAGCACCAACAGCACCATGACACATACAGCAATGAACACTGAATGCATAGGACAAGTCCACAAGACAGATGGCACCAACAGCACCATGACACATACAGCAATGAACACTGAATGACAATGCAAGACAGACAGCACCAACAGCACCACGATACAGACAGCAATGCACACTGAAACAGCACCATGACACACACCATACAGCCATGAACATACTGCAATGAACATAGGACAAGTCCACAAGACAGATGGCACCAACAGCACCATGACACACACAGCAATGAACACTGAATGACAGTAGACAGACAAGTCCACACAGCACCACGATACATACAGCAGAACACCATGACACATCCACAGCAATGAACACTGAATGATACATAAGACAATGAACACTGAATGACAAGTCCACAAGACAGACAGCACCAACAGCACCACGACACATACAGCAATGAACACTGAATGCATAGGACAAGTCCACAAGACAGATGGCACCAACAGCACCATGACACATACAGCAATGAACACTGAATGCATAGGACAAGTCCACAAGACAGATGGCACCAACAGCACCATAACACACACAGCAATGAACACTGAATACATAGGACAAGTCCACAAGACAGATGGCACCAACAGCACCGCGACACATACAGCAATGAACACTGAATGCATAGGACAAGTCCACAAGACAGACAGCACCAACAGCACCACGATACATACAGCAATGAACACTGAATGACAAGTCCACAAGACAGACAGCACCAACAGCACCACGATACATACAGCAATGAACACTGAATGACAAGTCCACAAGACAGACAGCACCAACAGCACCATGATACATACAGCAATGAACACTGAATGACAAGTCCACAAGACAGACAGCACCAACAGCACCACGACACATACAGCAATGAACACTGAATGACAAGTCCACAAGACAGACGGCACCAACAGCACCACGATACATACAGCAATGAACACTGAATGACAAGTCCACAAGACAGACAACACCAACAGCACCACGATACATACAGCAATGAACACTGAATGACAATTCCACAAGACAGACAGCACCAACAGCACCACGATACATACAGGAATGAACACTGAATGACAAGTCCACAAGACAGACAGCACCAACAGCACCACGATACATACAGCAATGAACACTGAATGACAAGTCCACAAGACAGACAGCACCAACAGCACCACGATACATACAGCAATGAACACTGAATGACAAGTCCACAAGACAGACAGCACCAACAGCACCACGATACATACAGCAATGAACACTGAATGCATAGGACAAGTCCACAAGACAGACAGCACCAACAGCACCACGATACATACAGCAATGAACACTGAATGACAATTCCACAAGACAGACAGCACCAACAGCACCACGATACATACAGGAATGAACACTGAATGACAAGTCCACAAGACAGACAGCACCAACAGCACCATGACACATACAGCAATGAACACTGAATGACAAGTCCACAAGACAGACAGCACCAACAGCACCACGATACATACAGCAATGAACACTGAATGACAAGTCCACAAGACAGACAGCACCAACAGCACCACGATACATACAGGAATGAACACTGAATGCATAGGACAAGTCCACAAGACAGACAGCACCAACAGCACCACGATACATACAGGAATGAACACTGAATGCATAGGACAAGTCCACAAGACAGACAGCACCAACAGCACCACGATACATACAGGAATGAACACTGAATGCATAGGACAAGTCCACAAGACAGACGGCACCAACCTGATGAGCGAGTTCATGTGCAACCACAGTTGAAACCCACTGTTTATTAGCATCAGATGAAGTTTCAGGGTTATACAACATTGACGTCAAACGATAAGTTACCAGTCCCCAGTTCTCCATTGCACCAGTAGGGAAGTCAGGTATTGCAATTAAATCTGATTAATGCAACAATTACTATTAATTCTAGAGATATTTACTTATCCATTACAGCACCATATTATACACCATTAAAACTTTGCTATACAATCTGTGTAGGGGACCAAGCACACTGGAGGACAAAACTGTTTACTTTTATGGAACAAAAAATCAAAAATCTTTCATTATGATAATCATGAAAAAAGTGTGACAGCCCTGTCTGACAGAGAACAAAAGTTGCTGGTTGTGATTCGAAAATTATTTGACAGGTGACAATGCAGATTCCCTAACCATTAGTAAATGCTGAGAAAAGGAGTTGACTTCTTTGATTTAGTTTCGAACCGGTTTTTATGCGTATATATTATGCATAATAATAAATTATTATATCATTCAATTTAAAATAGCCTACTGTTGAATAACGAAATAGAAACAAATTGCTGCTATAGACTCTTCTTGAAAACATTAATTCTAGATCGAACTGGTGTAAAATCAGTACAACTACAAATGTAAGTACATGTACAGATTTGAAGACAAACTGAGTTTGGGCACTTGCTGATATATCATGCATTCAGAGAAATCAAGTCAAATTACTATATAATAATATTTGTCCTCAAGTGTGATACGGCCCTTCTACATACATATATATTATTTCTTTTTTCTGGTATTTAATTTAGTACATTTTTGCTAATAATGTATTTATCCCCTTACATTTCTTATAGAAATACTCTGACAGCACCACTTAATTCTATGCTGTATAGTTTGGCTGCTTATAGCTTATATACCTTGACAGTAGAATAAGAATCTGGCTTTATCCAACAATTCTTTTAATTTGTAAGCATACATTGTATTATTATACTGTATGCCTCCCTCTTCAACCAAGGCCTCTTCACATTTAAAGACTGGCCATGTTGAAATACACACTCAGTGCACAGCTGTATCACATCACATACTCAATTTCAAACAAAAAACTTCAAATTAAATTCTCCAAGGCCAGGTATACACAATTGTAGGAGATCAATCATCAACATCATCGGCATCATCTTTAATCTTGGGGTACAAAGTGTATAACTCTGTACATATACAGTACTGCACATTATTTATATCATAAATTTATGATTTACCATTTATATTAATTTTATTTATCTTCATTCTTCTCAAACGTTTAGATATTTCTAACCTGTGCACATATCACAGACTCTCCCCTTCTCCCAAAGTAAAAATAGGGCTTAGGGAAATTGGGGTGAAATATGTGCAATAGTTAGATTTTTACAATATTTTTTAAATTCAATCTTTAGTTCTGTTCCTGTACTCTTATGTTTAATGGTTTATGTCACGTTTAAATGAATTTATTTTTGAAACAAGCATGCAATATATTGTCAGTGTTAGTTTTAGTTTAACAAAACATTACTTTATGGCAAAACAAAATGTTTTGTTATTATGTACATGTATCCAACATAAAACAACTTGAATAAAAAATGTTTAGAGCAGATTTCATATGATTGTAAAAAGGGTAGGGATGTGCAGTGATGGTGCAGTGATGGTGCCGTGATGGTGCCGTGATGGTGCATTGATGGTGCCGTGCATGTGCCTGTGAGTTTAATTCTATTTTTGAAATAGTCTGTGTCATGACTGTGACATAACAGTGCTGTGTGCTGTGGTTTTTCACAGTCATATATGTAATCTGCTGTAAGGACTTCGTATATTTAGGTGTCAAACATGCAACTTTATGTAGTGCAGTAGTAGAACTATATTGTACCAAAGTTAAGCCTGTTTTCCATAACATTGGATCACAGTAATGGTTGGGAAAGATGACCTCAGTTGATAAACTTTTCCAACTCCTATGGCTCTTTCTGATCAACAAGCATTTCCATCATGTTTTTTTACAATAACAGAGTGAAATCTCGCAATCTGATTGGCTCTCAGCCGTTGTCAATAAGAGTACAGACACACTGTATGATGAATCACTCGCGCCCGGGGCCAGCACGCGCTTGAAACAGTTTTTCTTTCAAACTTTTCCTTGTTTTTGGATGTTTTTTGACTTTGTTATTGTAAAAAACAAATTGAAGATGGTTTTGAGTTGTCTGTACTCTTATTGACACACACTTGACATCATAAAATGTTCAAAACTCAAGTGGAATCACGCACACTGTTTCAATTCAGTAGAAACCAGGCTTAAATTTATGTGCATGTAATGTAGAGTGAAGAAAAAGTGATGGAAGGGAAGCAAAGGTAAAGACAGGAACAGAACAAAAAGGCATTCAAAAGATAATAAAAAAGAGGAAAAATTCAGAGGAACAAACAAAGCTGCAGCTGTGCAATTGTGCTGCATAAATGTTGTTTGTGGGAAAATTACTCTTGAAAGACATTTTATCCTCTGAATAAAAATACAGTTGCTACAGTATTACCGATTTTTCAATCAAAAATAAAATACACAATTTATTGGTCCAAAAGGCTTAAAATTCAAATAAATATGTAAATATTCATTTGGCAGATAAAACTGACCAATGAGCACTGATTTTGAAATTAGTTGCCAGAGTTATCCTCTTCAAGGCTCCTAATGAAATTCCTACATTCCTGCATTCTTATGAGTTCATTGAACTTCATCAAAGTACACCAATGACATCATTGGTGTCAATCATGACATACTAGAGAGTAGTAAGGTCCCCCTGCAAGAAAGGAATAAGTGATCAAAACCCAAATTCTCCTTTCAAATGCAAATAATCTCAAGGAGAATTTAGATTTTGATCACTGATGCTGTTCTTGCAGGGAGCCATTCAAATGTAAGTTCAGCTTGGCTTGCATTGTTATACAGAGGTTTTTCTAAATGGTAACTTTCAAGAGGTTCAGAAAGTACATGCAGCCATGTTTTACATGGCTAACAAACCTGGTGGGCTAGTTCATGAGCAACCACAGTCGACACCCATTGCTTATTGTGATCAGACGACTCCTTCTCATTATACAACAGTGATGTTGAACGATACGTAATCAAACCCCAGTTTTCCATTGCACCAGCGGCAAAGTCAGGAATAGCAATCAAATCTACATATGTGTGTATACACGTAATAACATTCAGATATGTAGAATTAGTATAATATACCACACAAGTGAATAGTACTTTTTCGCACGCTCTGATTCATGGCTACTCAATCTCGGAATATCCTTGGCTATTCACCTCTTAGCAAAACAATATGGCATCACGTTTTGCTGTCTTTCTTCTTCTTGAAAATAAATGTTATATATTTGGCTGGCTATTCACTTGTGTGGTATATACTAAAACATTATTATTCCCCTCAGTGTCAGTGAGTTGTTGTAGATATTTACCTTGCGGCTCAGTAAATATCCACCACTACTCACCTCCACTTTGGGGAATAATTGCTATAAACTATACTGACAGTAAACTAGGGGCGACCCTACAACGCGGAATCGCGGAAAGACAGAATGACGGAAAATCACCCCAAATCCTAAAACGCAGAATGACAGAAAATAACCCCAAATCCTAAAATGCGGAATGATGGAAAATCACATCAAATCCACAGTATACAATTTACTTAGTGTTTTATTTACTTCGATAAGTAAATAAAATGTAAGTTAAAAAAGGAATAAAATGAAGGTATAGAACCTCGACTTGTATACTATGACATTTACAAAAATCCTTGCAAAAAATTTCTTAGTTGCAGATACAGTCAAACCCCGTTAATACGGACACCAACGGCAACAGGAATGTAAATGTCCGTATTAGCGGGAGTCCGTATATCAACAGGGTGTCCGTAAGCCGGTGTTTGACTGTACGATGGGGTTACATGACCTTGCAGTGTGCATGACTGTCACGCTCTGTAGTACGTATATTGAAGTTGTTGACTATTATCGGGACAATAAACTAAGTGGGGGAATTGCTTTTCAAATCTGAGTATGCTTTTTCAGGGAAATACAATTCGCACGACATTCCGACATGTTCTGATCAAAATATGTAACTGTCAAATCAGTGATACAAAGCAGGTTCAAGTGCAAAGTCCAGTCTCGTGGTTTAGGAGCTTGTTTATATATTTGATGTTTCTTACTCTTAGACTGTTCTGATTTGCTTTTGAATGGCTTTTAAATTATCCCTAAGACCCTCCCTAAGTGGGAGGGTGAATTCCAATCAATCAGACCTTGGTAAAGGACTACCCATCTTTAAATGGCTGATCGTTATGCCAAAGAAGAGGCAATTGGTCATGGCTCTCTTGGCGTGGTGTTTGTAGCAAAGAACAGGGTAGCAAAGGGGTTACACGTGCCACATGATTTGGCCCAAAAATGACGTACAAAAGATAAAATCGTGATCCGTGAATTTGCAAGAAAGACGTGTGTGAATTGCTTAAATGATTCTTTTGAGCCGTGAATTTACGAAAAAATGGCACGTGAAGCGTGATCACAACCCCCACCCTGAAAGAGGGGTCCAAAAGGAGATAAAGTGGTGATGAAGAAGCTGATAAGCAACGAGAACAGACAAAGAAGGATGTTCTTCAAAGAAGCCCAAATTTTATGCAACATAGAAAACACAGTATAGCAGGGCATGGGCTCCTGGCAGGGTTAAATTGAATTTGTATTTTTTTTAATCAATCATGTTTTATTATATGTATTTATTTTTTTCTAATTTTGTTTCTTCTATTTTTTTCATTTCCGCGTTTTAGGATTTGGGGTGATTTTCCATCATTCCGCGTTTTAGGATTTGGGATGATTTTCCATCATTCCGCGTTTTAGGATTTGGGGTGGTTTTCCGTCATTCCACGTTTTAGGATTTGGGGTGATTTTAGAAATAAAGATATTATTATTGTTATTATTATTTTCCGTCATTCCATCATTCCGTCTTTCTGCGATTCTGCATTGTAGGGTCGCCCGTAAACTAGATACAGAATATGATGACACAGATAAATAACTGCAAGAACAACATAAGTGATCTTTGATTAAAAACTAAATTCTCCTTAGGTTCTTTGAATTCCAAAGGAGAATTTGGATTCTGATCACAAGTCACTTACATTGGTGCAATTGGATCCTCCAATAATATAAAGACTGATGCAGTCTCCATTTATCCATCAATAGCGTGCATATAATGACATTCATAGACTTGTACCAATTGATGATTCAACTGTAGACTATTACATTACTAGACAATTACTAGAGTACAAACAGTAAAATGTGCAACATATACTATTTAGTATTAAATAGTGATATTTCTATTGTTTAATCTCTTGTTTAATTCCTGCTATTTAGTACTTAAATCAATTAAACCATTGCACATTTTTAGTATTTGTACTCTAGCATTAGTATTTTTCAAAATACTAAATACTACATGCTGGCTTGCATAATTACCGATAACACTGTGATTATTCTGAATTAATCATAATATTGTTATTCTTGTCAAAATTCCCAAAAATCAAAAATCTGCATATAAATTATTAGGGCTTTATCAACGTGGTAATTACATACACATACGCATGTATAATATGACTGATTTAAAAAATGGCTGCCAATTTGAATCACAATTGTTTTTGACTGACTAGCCTCGTGTCCATGATGCTGCACAAAAGAGATTTCACATGGACACAAGGTTATATAATTATACATGTACTGGTAGTCAGTCCAAAATACCGTAATGACTGACTAGCCTTGTGCCCATGGTGCTGCACAAAAGAGATTTCACATGGACACTAGGTTATAATAATTATACATGTACTGGTAGTCAGTCCAAAATACCGTAATGACTGACTAGCCTTGTGCCCATGGTGCTGCACAAAAGAGATTTCACATGGACACAAGGTTATAATAATTATACATGTACTGGTAATTAGTCAGTCCAAAATACCGTAATGACTATTTAAATTTGGGACCTTTTTCTTTGCATTCAGCAGATATAGAATACACAAAATAACAAATAACTCAAATGAGAGCCTAAAGAACCCTGTGAAGCCTGACACTTATCGAGTCCCATGTAATATAATCACTGAAACTCACCTAGCTTTGGTAGAGGAAACTGGATTTTGAAGAAATTTTCATAGAAAGCAAGAATATTTGTGGCTTCTTTTAAAGCAAACTTTGCATCATCAATGATGTCTGGAGGTGCCAAAACTCGAACCTGGTGAATACAATGTATGTAGCATTATTGTCAATAAAGAATTTCATAACTGTAGTAATATATTTCATATAATGTCTCTATCAATTCCAAGCGTGCCCATGGATGAATAATAATAACAATAATTTATAATATTAATTTACTAATTTATATTGTGCAAAATCAATAAACAAGTGATTTGATTGATACAAGGAAATGAATTATTAATGTAAATTATAGACAATGATTAAATTAATAAATTAATTGAAAAGTGAATGAATGAATGAATAAATGAATGAATAAATGAATGAATGAATGAATGGATGAATGAACAAATGAATGAATGAACAAATGAACAAATGAATGAATGAATGAATGAACAAATGAATGAATGAATGAATGGATGAATGAACAAATGAATGAATGAATGAATGAACAAATGAATGAATGAATGAATGAATGAATGAATGAATGAATGAATGAATGAATGAATGAACAAACAAATGAAAGGGTTACATACCTGGGTGCCTGATGTAGTAGTATCTGATAAATGTTTGAAATCACACACCACAATCGCAGTCAAGTACGTACTCATCTTTACAGTTGGCATGAAACAGTCCTTTACCAAGTCCTAACCCAACAAAAGATATCACAGAGTATCAGTCAGTATTATGAATCACACCTCGCCCAACAATACCCATATTTCTATATTATTGTGTTGTTGGGACTGTTTGCATGTAGCTTAAGTTTCAAATCTCAAAGAACCTCATGAGAGCACTATAAAGTCTGTATGTATACAGACCAAAGGAGTTCAAAACATGCTCTCTTGTGCTGATAGCCATTTTTATTGGAGAGAGAGGGGGGAATAAATAGCTTAACTGAGAGATAATGGATATTCTTTACAACTTTTGACATTCTGTTGAAGCATTGATTATAATTCTCTACTTACGCTTGCATTGATAGCTTCAGATCGTTTTAATGGCATGTTACTTAAGGCAGTATACTTCTTAGGTCTTACTATAAACATCTCAAACTTTGCCTTCAAAGCTGGCTCATCAAAACAGGGAAAGGCTGCTCTGGCATCGGTGGGCTCAAAATGAGAGGTTGCAAGGTATCTGAATAACAAAATTAATATTGTACTAAATTACTACTGAAGAGGTCCATAGAAGACAGGGTGTTGTTACAAAGATATAGAATAACAGGGAGAAATTTGTGAGTAGCAGGGACCCAAAATGGCAGTAAAGCAGCCACTACTTGTATTTTACTGTTGAATAGTCCCTGCTAAAAGTCAAAGTCGCACAAAATTTTGGTCAAATTTCACGGGTCTTGAAGTCTCATTTTTTTCCACAAAAAGCCATCTCAGAGTCTCGAATTTTGAAAACAAAGGAAATCGGTGAAAAAGAGTCTCGGGCTTGCAAAAATATGCCTGGTCTCAGATTCTCGCAAACACTCGCCTTGACCATTCGACACCCCTAAGTCAGGTCATGAAATAGCCGAGTACAAACTGTAGTCTGAGTCCCAGCTCTAACAAAACCCAGCAACAACAATGTCATTGAATTCCAAAGGATAAATTGGATTCTGATCACCAGTTAACACTGTTTTTCCATGGTCTACCTACTAACAATAATGATCATAACATCAAAGTTGAGTAGTCATGTCACTGATCAGTCCCGGCGTAGTCCATCGAACGTTCGGTAATCAAATCCAATCGAACCCAATCGTTCGATTGTTTATGATTGGGTTCAGCAATCGAACATAATCGAATTCTCCCAAAAAAATTGCCAATCGAACACAATCGAACATTTCTTTCGTCGAACATAATCGAACAGATTGAGCATCTTTCATGCTCCGCGCTTTCAAAACTCCCAGTTTTCCGTGGTCAAATGCAAAATCCAAACACGCTGCACCACATCAAACTACTGTGGTCATTTTTTTTTCATCTCAAAGTCTCAGAAGTGTAGTTTCAAGTGCGATAACTTTAATAAGGTAGTAGTAGACCCAGTATAAGAATATCCCAACTCTCTGTTGTAAAGGCACTGGTTGATAACTTTAATAAGGTAGTAGACCCAGTATAAGAATATCCCAACTCTCTGTTGTAAAGGCACTGGTTGATAACTTTAATAAGGTAGTAGACCCAGTATAAGAATATCCCAACTCTCTGTTCTAAAGGCACTGGTTGATAACTTTAATAAGGTAGTAGACCCAGTATAAGAATATCCCAACTCTCTGTTGTAAAGGCACTGGTTGATAACTTTAATAAGGTAGTAGACCCAGTATAAGAATATCCCAACTCTATGTTGTAAAGGCACTGGTTGATAACTTTAATAAGGTAGTAGACCCAGTATAAGAATATCCCAACTCTATGTTGTAAAGGCACTGGTTGATAACTTTAATAAGGTAGTAGACCCAGTATAAGAATATCCCAACTCTATGTTCTAAAGGCACTGGTTGATAACTTTAATAGGTAGTAGTAGATCCCCAGTTCTAAGGCAGAATATCCCAACTCTAGACCTGTTAAGAATATCCCTAACTCTATGTTGTAAAGGCACTGGTTGATAACTTTAATAAGGTAGTATAAGTATAGAATAGAACCTCTGTGTAAAACTGGTTGATAACTTTAA
This sequence comes from Actinostola sp. cb2023, assembly GCA_033675265.1. Classification (NCBI taxonomy): domain Eukaryota; kingdom Metazoa; phylum Cnidaria; class Anthozoa; order Actiniaria; family Actinostolidae; genus Actinostola; species Actinostola sp. cb2023. The sequence goes on from JAUJYZ010000034.1 coordinate 491,421, forward strand.
TAATAAGAATATCCCAACTCTATGTTGTAAAGGCACTGGTTGATAACTTTAATAAGGTAGTAGACCCAGTATAAGAATATCCCTAACTCTATGTTGTAAAGGCACTGGTTGATAACTTTAATAAGGGTAGTAGACCCTCTCTGTTGTAAAGGCACTGGTTGATAACTTTAATAAGGTAGTAGACCCAGTATAAGAATATCCCAACTCTCTGTTCTAAAGGCACTGGTTGATAACTTTAATAAGGTAGTAGACCCAGTATAAGAATATCCCAACTCTCTGTTGTAAAGGCACTGGTTGATAACTTTAATAAGGTAGTAGACCCAGTATAAGAATATCCCAACTCTCTGTTGTAAAGGCACTGGTTGATAACTTTAATAAGGTAGTAGACCCAGTATAAGAATATCCCAACTCTATGTTGTAAAGGCACTGGTTGATAACTTTAATAAGGTAGTAGACCCAGTATAAGAATATCCTAACTCTCTGTTGTAAAGGCACTGGTTGATAACTTTAATAAGGTAGTAGACCCAGTATAAGAATATCCCAACTCTATGTTGTAAAGGCACTGGTTGATAACTTTAATAAGGTAGTAGTAGACCCAGTATAAGAATATCCCAACTCTCTGTTCTAAAGGCACTGGTTGATAACTTTAATAAGGTAGTAGTAGACCCAGTATAAGAATATCCCAACTCTATGTTGTAAAGGCACTGGTTGATAACTTTAATAAGGTAGTAGACCCAGTATAAGAATATCCCAACTCTCTGTTGTAAAGGCACTGGTTGATAACTTTAATAAGGTAGTAGACCCAGTATAAGAATATCCCAACTCTATGTTGTAAAGGCACTGGTTGATAACTTTAATAAGGTAGTAGACCCAGTATAAGAATATCCCAACTCTCTGTTGTAAAGGCACTGGTTGATAACTTTAATAAGGTAGTAGACCCAGTATAAGAATATCCCAACTCTCTGTTGTAAAGGCACTGGTTGATAACTTTAATGATAACTGGTTGATAACTTTAATAAGGTAGTAGACCCAGTATAAGAATATCCCAACTCTCTGTTCTAAAGGCACTGGTTGATAACTTTAATAAGGTAGTAGTAGACCCAGTATAAGAATATCCCAACTCTATGTTGTAAAGGCACTGGTTGATAACTTTAATAAGGTAGTAGACCCAGTATAAGAATATCCCAACTCTATGTTGTAAAGGCACTGGTTGATAACTTTAATAAGGTTAGACCCAGTATAAGAATATACTCTCTGTTGTAAAGGCACTGGTTGATAACTTTAATAAGGTAGTAGACCCAGTATAAGAATATCCCAACTCTATGTTCTAAAGGCACTGGTTGATTTGATGTTGAAATGTGTTTAAATTAAATTGATTGCTTCTATATTCATTTATATGTATAATTTACCATTCTATTTATGTATTCCCATGTATATACAAATTTCTGACATTTAGTAACTGATGGATTTCAGTATATGTCACGTCACTGATGGATTTCAGTGCTATATCACACTCAACCCTCAGATAATCACAAGCGTGTCCAATAGCTCAGTGGTAGAACCGTCTAGAAAATCGGCAGGCCGTGGGTTCGTTTCCCACCTGGGGCTCAGATTTTTCTGTAGTGGTTGATGTGTGATTAACGTTATTGCTTCTATATTCATTTATATGTATAATTTACCATTAAATTTATTGCGTTCTTTAATATGAGATGACAGAAATTCTCCCAAAAGTTCCGGTTCGATTCTGTTCGATTACCGAGCCAATCGTAAAACAATCGAACGATTGGGTTCGATTGGATTCAATTGATTTTTTGTTCGGTTTTGTTCAATTGACTGCACCGGGATCAGTACACATGAATGAAGTCAGTGTGTGTTGCCATACATATAGATATCCCCTGGAATGTTTTTTATCCCCCTACGTCTTGCAGTGATGGATATCCCCCTTTGCAGGACCCCCTAATGTACTAAGTTTCTGATCAGCCATGTCACATGGAGTGAGCTGAGCTGGAACAGGTGTTACAGATGTATAACAGCCCTGTGTTGAGTAATTTTGTGATAAGCCCCCACATATACATCTGCAGGGACGGATCCAGAGATTTTGCAAAGGGGGGACGCGTTCAGGTTGGACATTGGTTTCAGCCAAATTTTATGTGTTTTTTTGTGTGCAAAAAAGGTATTCGAATTTCCAAAAATCTGCCCGTGATCTGGAATATTACTGCCCCCTCTCAAATAACTCCCACTTTAATCTTTATCAAGTTACTCCTAAAACAGTATAACTATACTAGAAGTTTGGAAAATATTAATAAGTATAATTATGATATGAAGTTGGTATATACAAAAAAATATAAATATAACAATAAATAATTGAATAATTAAAAATAATTTGAATAATAATAATATTATAATAATTATAGCGCTTTTTACTAGTAGCTCAAAAGCGCTTAACAATCACAATAAAATAGAAAAATGACATCAAAAACTTCATGATCAAAACTTAAAAATAAAATAATGTTCAATTTCGTTGGTTTATAAATAAGATAACTTATGCAAATGACCTAATGGCACATGTGGGAATGATATTCACTGCTGTGGTGTCTGACAGTGAGCTGTCTTGATGTTTCAACAAACTATAATATCACTTTGTAGGTGCAAAAGGATTAGTGCATTGTTTAAATAAACCTTCTAAAACTCATTAATAATTCATGAGCTATTAGGCCAATGGGAGCTGACCATTTGGTCAGGTGCATGGACCTTTATACCCCCGTACAGACCTGCCAGGTTTTAGTTATAGAACTGATTAATAAAACATGAGTGTTATAACTTTTTAGTTATAAACACTCATGCATAAACATGAGTGTTATAACTAAAAGTGATAGAACACTCATGTTTCGTTAATCAGTACTAGAACTGACTACCCGAAACACAGGCCTGTATGCAAAGGTCTCAGTTTTAGTATCGCATCACTGACCTTCACATAGGCATTTTTGGAATAATATTACTCGGTTCCTTCTGACACCTACAATATCTCTTTCAAATGTGGGACGAGTTGTGGTGTTCAGTGCGCATGATCGCAGTGTAAAGGCGAGATCAAACGGTGCATGATAGTCGAAGATAGTCGATGATAGTTGAACTATCGCCAACTATCATCGACTATCATCACCTATCACTCACCCGATCAAACGAAGAAAAATTATCATCAACTATCATCGACTATCATGAACTTTTTGAACATGTTCAAAGTGCATGATAGTCGATGATAGTCGTCGATGATAGTCGATGATAGTTTGCGATCAAACGTGATCGCGCGTTTCAACTATCATCGACTATCATCGGCTATCATGCACAGTTTGATCGCGCCTTAACAGTCATCTCTTACCTACAAATTTGTGATTTTCTTTAACTTTTTCCATCGGAAATTATTAAATATCAGCTTAAATGAATGTTGAGTTTTAGAAGTCATTTATAAAACTCGATGCCGTGTTGTATCGGGTATATACATGTAGATACTCGGCTTCGCCTCGTATCTATATCCACTGATACAACACGGCCTCTCGTTTTATAAATATCACTTATCATATTTGTGATGTCAAAATAATTAACTGTAATTTATTATAATGCATTACAATTACAATTACAATGCAATTTGAGTTACATTTGTGAGTTCTTCTGAAGATATGAATGTGAATTAAGAATCTGAAGTTCTAACACAAATGATGTATAAGCAAGGTTTTTGGTTGAGCCGAAAACCAGACCTCTTTATTACGACCTCTTACTGATGCAGTTTAATAAATCTGTCTGTACCCCCAAATGTCACTTACAAATTTGTCTCTATTATAAAATCTTATAGAAAAATCTGATTAATGGTATTGATATTATCACAAAGTATATATGGACTATAACTAGTAGAGAACTAAAAGTGAATGAATGAAAATAATATAATATAATATAATAAAAAATGAGAAATACCATTGTTGACAGTTGACTTGCTGGAGTAAAATACCTCTTTGAATGTGTTTTGTTTTTCTATCTTATACCATGCATGTATTTGCTTTTATATCTCAAAAAAATCTAAATAACATAAATTGTGCTATAAAAATAGACCTCAACATTACACATACGCTTTATCGGATTTATATCACCAGCTTCCCATAGCGAAAAATCGAACTTGTATTAGAAGAACATTTGCTGTCAAATTTGGTGAACTGTTTATTTTAGAGCTCAAAGATCGTGGATAATTTATAACTCGATTATAATTTAAGCTTATATTCCAATGCGAAGGGTTTTGTATTAATTCGTATAATTCACCTATCAAAACACGACAAGTATTAAACGGTCAGAACAGGATCCAAAAGGCTCGGAATTACATCAAAACTAAACCAAAATAAAGCTATTTTCGTCAAAATCTCCTCAGAATTTATGACGTACGCCGTCTGTACGAAGTTCCAGCTTCTTGTAATTAAAAAATGAACGGCTTTTCTTCAAAGCGGAAAAACTAAACGGCACGGACAGGAACTAAAGTAAATTTACACCACGAAAAGTAGGGGTTTTGATATCGAGGGGAATAGAAAAATAAATAGAGTTTTGTTTTGTTTTGTAAATAAGTTATATTATTTCACAAACGACACGCCAATCGCGCGGGATCGTCAAAAAAATTATCTGAATATTATCAATTCGACTTTTATTATAAGCTTAGATCCTTTTTGGCACAAAACACTTGAAGTTTTAAGTTATGCCTACATGAAAAATACTTGAAATCATAATAAGTTGAATAATGCAGTAAAAAACAAAAGTTTTCGAGTCATAATTAGAGGAATTATTCCGAACATCAAAACACAACAACTCGGCGATCATCGTTTAGATAATATAGCTTACCGTGTTTCGCCTTTCTTGTTCTTGTAGGAGCTTTTATAAAATCCAAACAGTTTGTCTGCTAAATTAGAGTTAAATTCTACGTAGATTATGTATTCTTGTTGAGGATGAAGTCCGCTAGGAACTTCAACAGAAACCATCTCCAATTTGGGGCTTTCTGTTATCTTGCCGAGGTGCAAAATCACATTTTTATCCTTGACTTTATTTATTACTTGAATCTTTGTCAATGCCAATTTTTTGGCATGGAAGAATACAAAGTTTGTCTTCTCCTCGCATTTCACGTGCATCTCGACGGAGCCCGTGAATTTAAAAGTCTTCAAATTCGGATGAAGTTCAACGCGGTATCTCTCGGGGACCAAATTTATGGGAAGACGAATTTTTTGCCACGGAAAAACCCTTTTATCCTTGTCTAAATATTTCGCTTTATCCTTTTTATTGTCTTCGGGAGGAATTTTGGGTTCATCTTGAAGGCTTGAGCGCTTCTCTGGAGCGCTTTCTTCGAATTCTTCGGACGACGAAGGCTTGACAAAAATTGAGATCAAGACGACCGATACCAACAGGACAGCTGTGATGGAAGTATAAACGAGCGTCTTTGAACACATTCTCCCGTTCAATTCAAAACTTCGGTCTCTAAACAAGCGTATTTTTCTTCTTCTTAATCTGTTAGGCTTACTCTTGATGTCAGGCAGAAGAGAGATGTTGTCAATGTCGTCGTCAAAAGAGGAATCCGAACTGAATGCGTCGTCGTCGGGCTTGTATCCCTCTTCCATGAAGACATGAATAAACAACAGTTGTAATTACCATGTTACATGCCTCCGGTCTCGTTACGTGTGCACTCTCGTGGAGTGACGTGAATTCATTGGTGAAATATAGATAACACTCGCATTCAACCCCCAATTTGGACTTTTGAAACTTTATTCCTTAATGATCTAAAAAGGTTTTAACTTCATTGGAAGGATAAATGAAATGGTGTAAATGGAATAAAAATCTGAAGAAAAAAGATGATAGCTTCAAATGGAATAAATGATGGTCTGCCTTGTGCATGTGGTGAAGAATTGAAGCATGAAAAGTGAAGCTTAATATCGTTTTATTTCACTGGCTACTGAAATGATCAACAAGCATGCATCATATAATATTCTGATAGACAACACAACCCGACATAACAATTTTGAGTAATGTCAACTTTACAGTCAAAATATTTTGATATATATATGATTAGAATCGGCACTGCACTGCAAGAGAATCGCTCTGTCCCATTCTCCCTTTCGTTTTCTTTCCCATTCACTTCCATTCGTAGTCTTCGTTGGTCATCTCTCTTTCATCCAGTGCTTTCATCACACTTCCATCATCTTTGATCATCTCACTTTCATGCTCGTGCAGTTCAGTTATTTACTCTTCCACGCAATCAGCTCGATGAATCTGATTCTCATAATTTACCTCCCCTACAAAATTAATTTTAATATCAAAATATATTCGCTTTCCTATATATACTTTAATTCATTTATGCGCATTACACATTCACTCGAGTCAGGCTCAGGAAGTAATGGCCGAAAACAGCGGAATCAAGCGGTTGTCGGTAACATTTGATTGCTTGTGAAGCGATTTTGAATCTGATTCCAAAACATCCGGGCTTCTGGTGTGACCGTCGATGGATCGCACTCAACTTCTGAGTGTAATCCGTGTTCTGGCAGTTCCGATCCCTAGCTATTGAGACATGTCCATCCACAAGATGAACTTCAAAAGATTATAACACGTGGTCTAAAGAAATACGGGTGAAAAGAAAACGAAATAACTAAATACAGCTTTAGAGAAAAGAAAAGGATAGGAAAACTATTAAAGAAAAGGAAAGGAAAGGAAAGGAAAGGAAAGGAAAGGAAAGGAAAGGAAAGGAAAGGAAAGGAAAGGAAAGGAAAGGAAAGGAAAGGAAAGGAAAGGAAAGAAGAGGAAAGAGAGGAAAAAGAAAAGAAAATACAATACAATAGTCTTTATTTTGACACATTGTGAAGCAATTCCGGGCAGCAATAGCCGCGGGGCTTGCTGATCCGGTAGTCGTGTATTTATACATGATAATAAATATATAAAAATATATATGAAAAATTATCTGTAGTCATACATTAAGCTTAGCTTTAAATAATTATAAGTCTTCATAACTAAAGGTTTCAAATGGATATTATGCATGAAAGCCCTGTAAGTTACATCACATGTTATTTCTTGTCGCGTTCGATGGATTTAGTTAGCACGTCTGTTCTAGCAATGGGAATTTTAAAATTCTTTTTTTCCCTTAAATGATAAACTGTCTTCTGTTTTGTGAACAGACTAGCCACTTGCGCTGCCTCATAAAGAAAGAAACCGATAGGAAAAGAAGGAATAGAAATTAATGGAAGGAAATTTAAACTGATAAAATAACAAACAAAACGAAAAAAAAGCGAAAGAAAGTAAGAGTAAAACTGGAATGAATCAGTCAAAGTTATACACCAAGTCAAAGCTAAATGTTTAGCTGTATGGCTTATCACACATCTCGAGCTTATTTTTCTAATTCATGTGTGCAGCTGTTAGTGATGAATTGCATGTAAACACATCCCACACACATATACCACACACATATACCACACACATATACCACACACATATACCGCATTGTTTTAAACCAAATTGGTTCCAGCACTCAAGACGCTGAAAAATTAAAAGTTTCGCCTGCATCAGTTGTTGCCGCAAATCTTACTTGACGACTAATAAGATGACTGGTCAATACTTACTAAGAATACACATCGGTATAGAAAAAGCAATGCCATTTTCAAAATAGACAATCATATGAAACTAGAATAACCTAACGTAATTCTCAGTACGACTGGACATTTCCCCTGATTAACAAGTGAAATCAGTTCAGTAGCAAGCTGACGGGCCCTTAGCCGGGTGCTGACAGTATTCAGGACAAGTGACGTTCCATGATTTTCTTTCTGATTTTCACTTCATTTCTTTCTTTTCGCTTAGATTAGAGCTTTTAGTTTGTGTACGTTTTAAGAGTATTATTGATCGTATTCGATCATCGCTTAGCCGAGTTCGTTTGTGTTTGTTTGAGCTTGTGGTTTCCTATGAGACAGTCTCAGTTAATTGCCTTGCTCCTATACTGTGTGGGCGCGCTAATTCTTCTTCTTCTTTTTCTCTCAGTACTATTCTTCCTTTCTAGGGATCATTTCTTCATTCACCATTCATTCATTTATCCATTCATCCATCCCCATTAATCCATTCATTCATCACATCTCATCACATCACATCCATCCATCCATTCAGCTATCCGCATCCCTTCATTTATTCATCTGATTTATCCATTCATCCATTCATCCATGCATTCATGCATTCATCCTTTCATCCTTTCATCCATTCATCCATGCATTCATGCATTCATCCTTTCATCCATTCATCCATGCATTCATGCATTCATCCTTTCATCCATGCATTCATGCATTCATCCTTTCATCCATTCATCCTTTCATCCATTCATCCATGCATTCATGCATTCATCCTTTCATCCATTCATCCATGCATTCATGCATTCATCCTTTCATCCATTCATCCATGCATTCATGCATTCATCCTTTCATCCATTCATCCATGCATTCATGCATTCATCCTTTCATCCATTCATCCATGCATTCATGCATTCATCCTTTCATCCATTCATCCTTTCATCCATTCATCCATGCATTCATGCATTCATCCTTTCATCCTTTCATCCTTTCATCCATTCATCCTTTCATCCTTTCATCCTTTCATCCATGCATTCATGCATTCATCCTTTCATCCTTTCATCCTTTCATCCTTTCATCCATGCATTCATGCATTCATGCATTCATCCTTTCATCCTTTCATCCATTCATCCATGCATTCATCCTTTCATCCTTTCATCCTTTCATCCATTCATCCATGCATTCATGCATTCATCCTTTCATCCATTCATCCTTTCATCCATGCATTCATGCATTCATGCATTCATGCATTCATGCATTCATGCATTCATCCTTTCATCCTTTCATCCTTTCATCCATTCATCCTTTCATCCATGCATTCATGCATTCATGCCTTTCATCCTTTTCATCCTTTCATCCTTTCATCCATGCATTCATGCATTCATGCTTTCATCCTTTCATCCTTTCATCCTTTCATCCATTCATCCTTTCATCCTTTCATCCTTTCATCCTTTCATCATCCATGCATCCATGCATTCATCCTTTCATCCTTTCATCCTTTCATCCTTTCATCCATCCATGCATTCATGCATTCATGCATTCATCCTTTCATCCTTTCATCCATTCATCCATGCATTCATGCATTCATCCTTTCATCCTTTCATCCTTTCATCCTTTCATCCATTCATCCATGCATTCATGCATTCATCCTTTCATCCATTCATCCTTTCATCCATGCATTCATGCATTCATGCATTCATCCTTTCATCCTTTCATCCTTTCATCCATTCATCCTTTCATCCATGCATTCATGCATGCATTCATCCTTTCATCCTTTCATCCTTTCATCCTTTCATCCTTTCATCCTTTCATCCTTTCATCCATGCATCCATTCATCCATGCATTCATGCATTCATCCTTTCATCCTTTCATCCATGCATTCATGCATTCATCCTTTCATCCATTCATCCATTCATCCATGCATTCATGCATTCATGCATTCATCCTTTCATCCTTTCATCCTTTCATCCTTTCATCCATTCATCCTTTCATCCTTTCATCCTTTCATCCTTTCATCCATTCATCCTTTCATCCTTTCATCCTTTCATCCATCCATCATATCCATAGTTTTAATTATATATGCATGTATAATTTTCCACTGGTTTAATTATACCATTGTTTTGGTTTCTTAATTCACTTCCTTTCAGTTAATCCTTTACAACTAACCTACACACATAACTTACCCACCATAAAACCCTAAATATAAACCACAATTAATACAATACAATTCAATTAATTGCAACTAACTGCATATATATCTTAGCCTTTAGTCGGGAGGGCCACAGGTTTCTTTGTGTCAACTGTCACGTGCTACCCTCTACCATAACTATTACATATATATAGATATAGACAGATTTTTATTGATTTTTTCAGTACATATTTTTTATATTGTAAAAAGCATCGAGACTCCCGTTAGGTGCGTTTTTAAGAAATATATATTATTATTATTATTATTTAAGTAAAGTTAATTATTATTCTATTATTTATTATTATTATTATTATTATTATTATTATTATTATTATTATTATTATTATTATTATTATTATTATTATTATTAATATAATATATTTAGATTTATTTAGTAGCTACTTTATTATATTGTATTATTATTATTATTATTATTATTATTATTATTATTATTATTATCAGGAGCCATGGGCTCCTCTTATTATCCATCCATTCATCCATCCATCCATTCATTATTTTTTCACTCATTCATCCATCACATCACATCCATCCTACCACTACCACTACCACTACCACTACCACTACCACTACCACTACCACTACCACTACCACTACCACTACCACTACCACTACCACTACCACTACCACTACCACTACCACTACCACTACCACTACCACTACCACTACCACTACCACTACCACTACCACTACCACTACCACTACCACTACCACTACCACTACCACTACCACTACCACTACCACTACCACTACCACTACCACTACCACTGTACCACTACCACCGTGCACCACTCCCACCACTACCACCGTGCACCACTTCTTGAATGTACTCTTATTGATCATGGTTGTGAAAGACTGAAGTGTCACCTGTCACCTATCTTCTGCGCGTCTATAACAGGAGCATTATAAGGCCTTCAGTGAACGGACTGAGAAGTACTTCAAAAAATAATTGGTTTCAGTTCACTTCCTAAACTCTGCCGTAATTAACATGCATAATAACTGGTGTAACAGGTTTAAACCAGTGTTCTTATCACTATCAATTTAATGCCATTCACACATGTTTAGTTACTGTGTTATTCCGGCTTAATTGTACCAACGACATATGAGAAAAAGTCCATGACGATCGAGCACCCCTCGAACTCAGAGCTTTTCTCGTCGACAGCATTGATATAAATGTAGTAGAGTTCTGTTTCTTATCTAGTAATCTCTAGCTGCCTGTAAAATTAAAAGCACTTATAGTAGCTAAGTCAGCTAAGCTTCCCGGCAGCCGTGGGGGTTAAGCCATATAGTGAGATAACTGAGTTATTTCCTTTTCTGGGTTTTTACTTTATGGTGTATCGATGGCTTTCCCCATACTTGCCACGTATACCACAGTGACCACTGACTTCTTTTCAAGCTCTACAGCAGTTTTTAAAATTGAATTGATAAGCGCACTTAAAGTGCTTATGAAGCTTATTTTTTTATTTTGAAAATCGATTACATATGAAGTGAATAGTGGGATGTTTCAGTGTTTTGTGATTTGAGCTTCGCATTTGCGAGTTATAAAGGTTTGAAATCGTGATATGGTAATTCAGTGACGTCAAAGGAGGCATCATTTAATATACAAAAGCGCCCCTTTGCAAATGACTGATTTTTTTAAACTGGCAAAAAGTTATTCTACAACTTATATAAAAGATGTTAAACTTTTTTTTCTATTTCAGAAAAGAGCAATACTTGAAAAAATATAAATAAGTTACAGCAAAAGCCTTCTTTGACGTCACCAAATTAGCATATCACGATTTCAAGCTTTTGTAACTCGCAAATGCGAAACTCAAATCTCAAAATACTGAAACATCCCACTATTCACTTCATATGTAATCGATTTTCAACATAAAAAAATAAGCTTCATAAGCACTTTAAAGCATGTACGTCAATGTATAGGTAGTTACTCAGTCTATTGTCTACGATGTCAGTGTGGTCAGTTGTTATACAGGAAGGATCAGTTAGTCATATTTGGCCTATTTATTGTATACATATTGTAATTGAAGGACTCTAGTATGAAAGTATTTTTAGATTTATCTTATTTTATGCCGTTTATTGACTAATAAATATTTTAAACTTCATTTTCTTGCTTTACTTGTTTTCCTTTTTCCTTTTTCCCTTCTACTTTTTTCTGTGTTTCCTTCTTTCAGTTTATGACATTGGAGAGGAGGTGAAGAAAGCAGAGGATTGTGGGTAGGAACGTCGTCAGTTGTTTTACCTGAACCGTGAAATATCTAACGAATCAGTTCGTCAACCTTTTCATCGTTTTCTCTGTACTCTTGACAATCAATTCTCTTTCTCTTACTTTATTTACTATCCATTACACTTCCGCTTCGTACTCATAACTGCCACAATAATGTGGTGTTTTACCGGTCTGAGTTAATATTTCCTAATCAAGAGTATCGCATACAACCAATGCGGACACGTACGAGCTATTCATTTCAACAATTTCAAATAGAACATGCTCAATACTCAGGAAACGGCATTGATCATTGCTGACGTATGTCGTATTTAGTAAATCATGTTTAATGTCTTTTCAACGGTACAATGACAGGAAAGGAAAGAAAACTGCGCGTACAACTGAAGAGAGCTCAATTACTGCTTTAATTTGGCACATTACACGCATTATGCCAAAGGCATGAGGGAATTGAAGGCAAATTACAGTTTCGTAGACGAAGGCAAGGCGTGACCACTGAACGCTCTGAAGCCATTTGCAAAGCTGTCAAGAGTAGATATTTCATGGGTTACCTGTGGTGTGCGTTTTCCTCGGAAGGGCGAGTTCCCGGGGCGAGGGAATTGAGAATGAAGCGACGAAGGAAATGGCTATTTTCTCAGGGCTGTTTTAGATGCTTGTCATCGTTGTAGTACTATACAGGTATCACGGCTAAACATCGAGCCTTTGTTGTGCACAGTTGATCCATAACTGGCATACCAATAACTGAAGCAGTCGAACCACGTGACCAAAGTGAAGCATATAAAATGTTACATCAAATATTAGAAATACAAGAGCAACAATGTCGATAAATTACTCCTTGTAGTGCAACAACGTTGCTTTTCACAGCTTGCACATTAACGTTGTTGCGCAACATCACACGGTGCATGAAATGGGGACGAATGTATATACGTATGTGGCCTGACACTAGTGCGCGCGCAACATCGCCAAGTAACCTCGCCAAGTAAGAGTCGCGCGCGCAAAATCAGGTCTGTAACGAACTTTACAAAACATAAAAGCTAAATGCAAGTACTTAAAACACTACCAACAGAACACAAAACGCAACTAACACTATTTTTACGTTAATAATTAAGATTTCCCTTGATCGTACATTAATTTCACATCAATAGAGAGGAAATCACTACTTGAGCCTGAAATATGTCTGGACAGTGGTTTTCTTGTTAGTAGCTCGAGACAATGACGTCACAAAGGTAGACGTCTCGACACACTTTTCATCAAAACTAGTCGTGAAAGGTTCCCACAAATTTTGAGAAAGTTTATAAAACTAGTAAAAGCTACGAAAACAGCAAAATGGAAAACAAAATCAATGTAAGTAGATTTGTTAACTATCGTGGATTGTAGAATAGGAGGGAGATGGTTTTCTATGAACTAGATATAGAGAACTTTTGATATAGAAGTTAGACAATCTTGCGCGATGATTTTCTTGCATGGAGAATGCAACTATTTGCAACTATTGTGTGATACGAGCCACGCAGGTAAACTAGCAAGCTTTCTATGTAAATATTCGCTAAGTAAGAAGCTAATTCAGTCATCGTGTTTTGAAAATAGATGAAAGTTCAGATACTTTTGCAGTGTTTTAGTCGTGCGATGAAGACATTTCTTCTTGTCAGCGACCACCTCCCATCAGCGACCACCATGCCAGCCAGCGACAACAAGGGTGGTCGCTTATGGGAGGTTTCGCTATAAAATCGTCTTCTATCGTTCGTTTTTTAATTCATTTGATAATAAAACAGCTAAAGCCAGAGGCGTATATACAATACTGTATTGAACTAGTAGTACCACAGGAAACCCAAGTATACATTCCCGTGCGTTCTACCACAGGAAGCCGAACACAAAGACTGCCGCATGATATGTTTTAACAATAGCCTCAAGCGATATGGTTGGGCTTCCTGTGCTTCAGTAAATGAGAAATCCATTGTGTTACAGGAGCTTGAAGTTCATTTTCAACTCACGAAAAAGAAGTCTACTGAGTAAGTACAATGTTTTCACAAAGAATTACTATTTTATTTAGTATTCACTTGTTATTGTAATAATAATAACGATTTATTAAACAGATCCATGTTGAAAAATGGCTCTTCCCTGTTTAAATGCTATCTAAGCTATCTAAACTATCTAAACTATCTATCTAAACTATATATCTAAACTATCTAAACTATCTATTAGGTCCATCGCATTCCTTAAACACCATTTATTTGTTTGCCTGGATGAAACAAAGAAGGTATGTCACGTGATATCAGTGTCTGTTAGTAGGGGTGGGGTGGGTACGAGAACCTCGCTTGATGATGATGATGATGGTGATGGTGATGATGATGACGATGATAATGATGATGGTGATAATGATGATGATGATGGTAATGGTGATGATGATGAATGATGATGATGATGATGATGATGATGGTAATGGTGATGATGATGAATGATGATGATGATGATGATGATGATGGTAATGGTGTTGATGATGAATGATGATGGTGATGATGATGAATGATGATGATGATGATGATGATGATGATGATGATGGTGGTGATGATAATGATAATGATGATAATGATGATGGTGATGATAATGATGATGATGACAGTAATGATAAAATTAGCATCGACATGGCTGAATAAACATATGTTGGTTTTGTAGCTTCTTGAAGGCGAGATGAATGGCGCAGTGCAAAAGCAAATCAGGTGCGTACATTTAAAAATATTTCAAATATTCTTAAAATTAAACTGTTAGAACTGGCGAACTGTTAATAGCCTGACTGACAGTAGTAATGTTTGATTGACAGCAAACGCGATGCCAAAGTCCAGACTGATATGTCTTGTCAAAGTGACGACGAAGACAACGAAGACGAGGTAAGATCTATAGATACTTTCATAGATTTACACAGGAACTTTGGGGGAGGGGGGAGGTGGCAGGTGGGGTCAGTGACATATTTCTACCTTGGGGGAGGGGATAGATAGAAGCAATCTAGAGGGGTGGGTAATTATTCTACGGTGTCAAAATGCAGCTTGAAATGGAGAAATTATCCAACTATTGCAATATCTTGGTAGTGATGTGGGCAGGCTATGGTAATGATGATTTGATGATGATAACTATGATGATGATGATAATGTCAATCAATTGTTCTCTATTCCCCAGCGTGCAATTACAGAGCTCAAAGAAGAAACTAACAGGTTTGTTACAACCTCTGTTTCACGCAAACTTTTACGACTGAGAAGATTATCGTGATGATTCTTGTTGAACTCAGAAAAGAGCACGAATTACAACGCATGAAACAACAACTGAGAGAAAACAGCGAAGAAAAAAGGAGGTTTGTGGAACGTTCTTTTATTCAAACCGCTACTTCCATGATTCATAGCAAGTCACCAACGAAAATGATTCTCATTTTATTGAACTTTATGCTTAGGAAAGATAGTCTCTTGCAACAAGTGCAGCAAGAAAGCAAAAGGTCAGTAAAACATAGCAACATTTCATGAATAAATGGAAAAATGGAAAAATAAATAGAGAATGCATGGCGGTACACAACACAGGGGCAGGGGGGGGCAGTTGCTATTGTATTGTAACAAGGCGAAAAAGATACCAAAAAGGACTGAGAACTGTACTACTTTTATTTATTTTTTGCTACCCCCCCCCCCCCCCCCCCCCCCCCTAGGTTATGTACGGCCCTGGAATGACTAACACTTTCTGACGAACTGACTGACTGCATGACAAAAAGAAAGAATGAACGAACAAACAAATTAATAAACTGAATACGTTGCTAACAATTATGCATTTTTTTCAGTAAAGACATTCTCTTGCAACAAGTAGAGATGCAACTACAAGACGCCAAGGTTGGATGTCACTCAAATGTTTACACTTTCAATTGATTTCATGTCGACGACGCCAATATTTTAACGTAGAATTCTTCGTGTTTTAGAAAAGCGTGAAAACATTCGATGTAAAATTGAAGCAGCTTAAGCTTGCAGAATCCTCCACGCCGGTAAATATCTAATTCCAATAACTACGATTACTAGGACGAAGTCATGTAGTGGAATAGAGGAATAATAGTGTAAATAGCTAACAAATAGTAATGTCTTCATCTTTAGGATGATACGAAAACAATGGAAGAAAAGATACAAGAGCGAGTGAAAGAGTAAGTTTGGAAATTCTTCTCGAGCAAAACTCATTCGTTAATAATCGACATTATTATCGTTGACGGAAATGCAAAGTTGAAAAGTGCAACCTCGTTGCCAGGTCTCTCTCACATGTGTGCTTACGGATGTACGAGATGAGAGGGTGTTGCCGTGTTTAGTGGACACCTACTCCACGTCACAGGTTTTCACTGTACAACAAGCCTACCATGCTGTTTGATTGACGTCGGTCTATTAGTGATTGTGTACAATAATAGGTTTATACTTATGTACATTCTCTGTCAATATAGAATCCTCGCAGAGCTGAATACTGAAGATCTTGCGCATGCAGGTCTAAACACAGACGTTAAAACGGTATGTGAAACACTAGACATCAGGGGGGAGAAGGGTATGTGAAACACTAGACATCAGGAGGGAGAAGGGTATGTGAAACACTAGACATCAGGGGGGAGAAGGGTATGTGAAACACTAGACATCAGGGGGAGAAGGGTATGTGAAATACTAGACATCAGGGGGGAGAAGGGTATGTGAAACACTAGACATCAGGAGGGAGAAGGGTATGTGAAACACTAGACATCAGGAGGGAGAAAGGTATGTGAAACACTAGACATCAGGGGGGGGGGGAGAAAAGGGGGGGGAGAAGGGTATGTGAAACACTAGACATCAGGGGGAGAAGGGTATGTGAAACACTAGACATCAGGGGGGGAGAAGGGTATGTGAAACACTAGACATCAGGGGGGAGAAGGGTATGTGAAACACTAGACATCAGGGGGGAGAAGGGTATGTGAAACACTAGACATCAGGGGAGAGAAGGGTATGTGAAATACTAGACATCAGGGGGGGAGAAGGGTATGTGAAACACTAGACATCAGGGGGGAGAAGGGTATGTGAAACACTAGACATCAGGGGGGAGAAGGGTATGTGAAACACTAGACATCAGGGGGGAGAAGGGTATGTGAAACACTAGACATCAGGAGGGAGAAGGGTATGTGAAATACTAGACATCAGGGGGGAGAAGGGTGTGTGAAACACTAGACATCAGGGGGGAGAAGGGTATGTTGACCATTGGACATCAGGGGGGGTAACGGTATGTGAAACACTAGATATCAGGGGGGGTAACGGTATGTTGACCACTGGACATCAGTCTCAGATTGAATTACTATTTTGTCTCCTAATAGGAATCGCTCCAATTACAAACTCTTACTCGACCAAAGAAAACAAAGAAGAGAAGAAATGTTTTCGTGCGAGGCTACAGATGGATCAAGAAACGAAGTGTGGAATTCCATGGCGTCTGTGCGCATGTGCTGTTTATGTTAATAGTTGCATCCGTCTGGATTTTATAAGAAAGAAAAAATACTTCACTGCAGCCTCAATAGAACTAAAAACCATTAGTGAAAGCTCATGTACAGTCACATCTCAAAGACCATCGAAAGCCCTTCCCCTTCAAAAGTATTCTCAAATATGCATATATTCTAGTCACGTGACATTCAAGTCTTAGATTGTTTCTAGTCACGTGACATTCAAGTCTTAGATTGTTTCTAGTCACGTGACATTCAAGTCTTAGATTGTTTCTAGTCACGTGACATTCAAGTCTTTAGATTGTTTCTAGTCACGTGACATTCAAGTCTTAGATTGTTTCTAGTCACGTGACATTCAAGTCTTAGATTGTTTCTAGTCACGTGACATTCAAGTCTTAGATTGTTTCTAGTCATGACATTCAAGTCTTTAGATTGTTTCTAGTCACGTGACATTCAAGTCTTAGATTGTTTCTAGTCATGTGACATTCAAGTCTTAGATTGTTTCTAGTCACGTGACATTCAAGTCTTTAGATTGTTTCTATAGTCACGTGACATTCAAGTCTTAGATTGTTTCTAGTCACGTGACATTCAAGTCTAGATTGTTCTCAAATATGCATATATTCTAGTCACGTGACATTCAAGTCTTAGATTGTATCTAGTCATGTGACATTCAAGTCTTAGATTGTATCTAGTCATGTGACATTCAAGTCTTAGATTGTTTCTAGTCACGTGACATTCAAGTCTTAGATTGTTTCTAGTCACGTGACATTCAAGTCTTAGATTGTTTCTAGTCACGTGACATTCAAGTCTTAGATTGTTTCTAGTCACGTGACATTCAAGTCTTTAGATTGTTTCTAGTCACGTGACATTCAAGTCTTAGATTGTTTCTAGTCACGTGACATTCAAGTCTTAGATTGTATCTAGTCACGTGACATTCAAGTCTTAGATTTTCTAGTCACGTGACATTCAAGTCTTTAGATTGTTTCTAGTCACGTGACATTCAAGTCTTAGATTGTTTCTAGTCACGTGACATTCAAGTCTTAGTCTAGTCACGTGACATTCAAGACATACGTCACTACAAGGAAGGGAAACACTATCTTTATTCAGCTGTACATGTATTTTTACCAGTTTTTCATCTTTTCCAAGAATATTGCCTTTTTATCACTAGTGTAAATAAACAATCAGATTGTGTAAACTGTGGCATGTGTGGTGGTATTTGTGGTGAATCTGGTAATTATGTTATCTAAATGTCACAACGCAACCCATTCTTGAATGAAAACCTTTATTTTAAATTCAGGGTAGGTCTGTCAGCAATAAAAAAATCGCTGTTATCAATAGAGGGCTAGTACTTCATGTAAGCCCACTTGAAATGGACTATTCTTTATAGCCGTTCTTTTGCATGTTTCAACCTCTTCCCCAGGGCCCTCTCCCCTCTCCTTTCGCTCTTTTCAAAATGTCGGGCCCTGGGGACAAGGCTGCATAACTGGTTGCATATGTTTCATCGTCGAGAGGAAATGAGGGGAGCAGAGGACTCTGGGTAGAATAGAATGGCTTGCTGCATTTAACGTTGAACGATAAGAAGAAGAGAGTTTTAGCTACGGGTAGCCTTGCTTACAGTCGCTGAAACTCATTTGCATACACAAGTAACATATACAACATC
This sequence comes from Actinostola sp. cb2023, assembly GCA_033675265.1. Lineage (NCBI taxonomy): Eukaryota > Metazoa > Cnidaria > Anthozoa > Actiniaria > Actinostolidae > Actinostola > Actinostola sp. cb2023. The sequence continues at coordinate 510,579 of JAUJYZ010000034.1, forward strand.
AGTAAAACCATCAATGACGACTTACTTAAACTGAAAATCCAAGCCTACTATTAACGTTGATAAGATTATTACTATATATAGAAACGTGATACGGCCAGGTCGCCCTGACAACGCCAGGTCGCCCTGACAACGGCTAGGTTACCCTGACAACGGCTAGGTTCTTTAGCATTTCAATATTACCCATGTTCCCTTTCGGTCTTGTCGCATGGGCTTGGTAAAATCCCGAAGAAACTTCGGAAACCCTCGTTTACCGAGGACTTACCGACTGGTTTCCGATATCAAAGGTAAAACCTTTGGTATATTTCATTTTCAACTAGTGCCAGTCTTCTACATTGATTCACTGTAGAGACAAAGTTGTACACATACTTTGCCGCTTATACTGCCATCCTTAGCTAAGTTATCGTCACTAGGTTGCTATTTAACAATTAGACTACGAGTTCGAGTTTTCTGAGGCAATAGTCAACGAGGCGCGTAGCGTCGAGTTGACTATCCTCATAGAAAACTCGAACTCGTAGTCTAAGTGTTTTAGCATAAACCATCCAGTAGATCAGTAGAAAATGACAGAAACAAGCAACAGACAATAATTCGTCGAGAAGCTCCTCCGAAACATTAGCAAAACGCGACGACGAAGCCACCATTTTGTTTGTTTACCTCTACTCTGGGTCTATGAGCTGATAGACCACTAGTAGCGAACCAATCAGATTGCAGGATTTGCGATAGACCACTGGATGGTTTATGCTAACATGGATTATGAGGTGTTTTGGACATCATATATATATAAATTGTATATATTATTATGATTATATTATTATACTGCTACTGTAAAAATGAACGGCGTGTTTAACGTGTTTCATGCACTGTTTGCACCGAACAAAAACTCCATAATATGGGCATTTGAGACTTTGTATATGATAAGAACACCTCTATAATACTGATATTTGCCTCAATTGTTTCCATGTACATCTGGGTATATTAATCCAGGCATGGGATAAGTTACGCGGCTATTTCCAAGCATTGTGTCTTGAGCATATATTCTCCATTTAACCGCTGGCCTCAGCACCAAATACAATGGATATTATCATGGATGGTTTTTGGTCGCAACTCTCGTAACTGCATGTAAGGCATTTAAGCTGGCTCTGTAAATCCAGACTGACTGACACCTTCAGGAAGATTTTTACTTTTCAAAAAGGTTTTCAACCATTCTTCCAGGTGAGTTTCGTGAGCCTTACGCCAAGCAATGTTCAGCTTGACGATCTCTATAGTCTTGCGCAGAAGACGCGGCATCGGTTCACCGTTCAGATTCTCGTTTATGAATTTCTCAAGCTGAAATATATAATAGATCGAAATAAAGAAAAACAGAAAGACTGAAAAACAGACAGACAGACAGACAGACAGAATGAATAAACGAATGAATGAATGAATGAATGAATGGAAGATAGAGAAAGAGAAAGGAAGGAAAAGAGAGAGAGAGAGAGAGAGAGAGAGAGATAGATGCATACGGATTTACTAACCAGTTTCAGTTGATACGGTGAGGAAAACCTCTTGGTTATCGTTGGCAAGTATTTAATCATCGCACCTACCGGACCCCTGCAACAGTTCACGCAATTATAACCACGGTTAAACAAGACCTTGAGGGACTGGGGAGAGGGGATTGTTAATTACTTACGTTTGTTTGATTTGTTGCCAATTTAATTGAAGGAAAGTCCATGTGACGTCAGAGCCATCAGGATTGTGATTGGCTACATCATCTAAGACGTATTTGATGTATTGTTCTTTCACAATAGACTCATCACCCATCACTTTTAGGTATCTATGGATGGTTAAACAAAGAGAGAATGGATGGAGTAAATGACTGAATAAAAAAGAAATGGAAAGATACAAACACACAGTCAAAAAAGGTGTCCATAGAATGTAGTTCAATACTGAAATAAACAAAAAACTGGGAATTCAGCAAATTTCTGAAGACTTGCTTTCAAAATACAGTACATGGATCATAACTTAATACTTTACCTGTACAAAGTCCATTTATCACGCGACCCAGCAAGTCCCATCAGTAAAGGCTGGTACTCTGACGCAATAGTATTCTTCTGGAGCTGTTTAAGCACTAGCTCCCAGTCCTCTTGCACTCCTTGTCGTACTCCATAGAAATAGACAAACTTACGAAGGGCTGGCGTTATACTATCGAGAAATACAGATAATGTCTTACACTGGAAACACACACAGGGATCCCAAATCCTGGTTTACCTTGTGGTCAGCGGATCTTGTTTCCATGCGTCAAACATGGTCGTCATATTTCCTAGGCAAGACCGTGAATCTGCTTCACATTGAAAGCCAACAACTATCATCCTAAGCAACCTGTAATAGATAGATGTACAATGATAAATAGAAAACCATTACTCAGCAATGTCCCACTGTACTATTGTAGATGGCGGCTGTGAATTTTACCACCATAAAAAAGGTAAAGGTATTTATTTTACTTCGATAACGCGGGGAGTGGTTGCCCAATCTCCTGAGCCAGGGGCTCATGTATGAAGCGCTCGAAGGTGCGCCCATTTACCCCCTCCCTCCATCAGTGCTTCGCTCTACGGATATTTAAAGCTGCATTGAGCTACACGGATTAGAAAGAAGTCGTAACAAGGATGTGAGGTCATGAAGAATCGAACCGGGTACCTCTCGCAAAGTAGGCCGCGCACTAACCAACAAAGCCATCCTTGCTCCTTAACTAAGCCATCCTTGCTCCTTAACTAAGCCATCCTTGCTCCTTAACTAAGCCATCCTTGCTCCTTAACTAAGCCATCCTTGCTCCTTAACTAAGCCATCCTTGCTCCTTAACTAAGCCATCCTTACTCCTTAACTAAGCCATCCTTGCTCCTTAATTCTTGCATCCTTTGCGAGCCTAAGTAGTTCTACTCATGTATATATTTACAAACTGTCTGATACGTTCACATATAAAGCAGTTGATAGTTTCAAACTTGCCAAATTTGACCTTTTCGAAGCTCTCTGTGTCTGTCTCAGCTGTCTGTCTGTCTGTCTCAGCTGTCTGTCTGTCTGTTAGCTATCTGTCTGTCTGTTCTACGAGATAGTGTTTTACGCGCACAAACGGATGATGGTAAAAGGTATTGATCCGCCATCTTTTGTTCTGTAAAGATCGACTGAGGATTCCTTATTTGGAAAATTCCATATTTGGTATATAATCGATTGCATTTTCCATGCAAAGATGATGCTTAATTGTTGTGCAATGAACCGCGCGCGCGTGTCGTAATCGTGATGGTGCCGGAATGTGATGTAGTTAAATGCACCATTTGTGTAGTCTTGTATCTTACTTTTCAATATGACTGCCATTGTTTTTAAATCCAAGATCGTTGTAAACCTTGCTGCTTTGGTAAGCCAGGTATCTCTGCATAACAATCAGAGTATAATAATTCAATTCTATGACTAATTCAATATATTTACAAATGTTTACATTCATTCCGTACGGATAGCTGTGTTAAACCACCATGACTACTATGTATGCCATACAACGACTTTCATTAAAGTTCCATTGCGCATGCTCTCTATGTATGCTAACTCGTCCCACATTGTTCATTGTTTGCTATCCAACTCATTGATAATTCAACATTATAGTAAAACATGAAATAATACATCTGTGCGTTGCTATATATATACGACTATGTACGAATATTCGAACATGTTTTGTACACCCGTCTTTGTCATTAGTTCTATTGCGCATGCTCTTCGTGCATGTTCGGGCGATAGTCCCACATGGTCCATTGTTATTATATTCATACCTATAAATTGTTCTCACCTTTAAGTGATGCGAGGTATGACTAGCTGTGATGCACACTTCTTAGGTAGCAATACTTAGTAGTAACAAACAATGTATGTTTTTCTGCACAGCAAGCCATTGTGTACATAGATATCACTCCTATATGGTAAATTGTTCTCACCTTTAAGTGATGCGAGGTATGACTGTGATGGGGTAGAATACTTAGTATATAACAATATGTTTTTCTGCACAGCAAGCCATGGTATATACTCCTCCTCGTTACGTACGTAGTTCGTCAGGTCGAGTGCTTTTTGTGCAAATCATAGGCGGCTGCCTAATCTTCCTCCTCTGCAGAGAAATAAAACACATTTATTTGAAACACTTAATTACCTTTGATGATGTGGAACAAGTACGTAGTAGTGCTTTGTAATAATAGTAGTGTACTGCATCCGAGCACAGACACGTTCCGACATCACAGACAGACAAGACAGCTAATTGACAGGGATCCCAACATAAACACAGGCAGACAAGATTAGTGCTGCTCGCAGTTTCGCAGCAGTCAGTCAGTCTGCACAGCAGACAGATATAAACAATAAATTGTTCTCAGACAGACAGGTATGACTGTGATGGGACAGGCAGACAAGACAGTCATAGTGTAGTCAGTCAATCAATCAGACAGACAGACAGACATACAGGCATTTGAAACACCAGACAGACAGACAGACAGACAGAGTGACATCCCACAGACAAACTTTAGACAGACTCTAATTGACAGGCAGGCAGACAGACAGGCAGACAGACAGACAGTCAGACAGACAACAGACAGACAAACAAGACAAGACAGTCATAGTGTAGTCAGTCAATAGTGACAGAAGTCAGTCAGTCAATCAGACAGACAGACAGACATACAGGCAGGCCAGACAGACAGACAGACAGACAGACACACAGGCAGGCCAGACAGACAGACATATATCGTTTTATTTCAGGCCATAACGATCGACACGGTGACTATATGTAAAGCACACTAAAACAAGTACTTTTTGTAATATTTCTTACCGTACTAAGCTAAATGCATCGTCTATCAGGCCATAACGATCGACACGGTGACTATATGTAAAGCACACTAAAACAAGTACTTTTTGTAATATTTCTTACCGTACTAAGCTAAATGCATCGTCTATCAGGCCATAACGATCGACACGGTGACTATATGTAAAGCACACTAAAACAAGTACTTTTGTAATATTTCTTACCGTACTAAGCTAAATGCAGGTCTATCAGGCCATAACGATCGAGATGTGAGTTGTGGTGCATCACTAAAACAAGTACTGTGGAGGGGGGTTTTCTGGGGGTACTAAGGGGGGTTGGGGGGGGGGGGGGGGGGGACTTTGAGGTGGGCATAAGGTCGACGTCAAATTCTACAAAAGGAAATACTAGCTAGCTATAGCCTCTTGATCCGTTCTGTAGAACCAATAGCTATTTCTTACCGTACTAAGCTAAATGCATCGTCTATCAGGCCATAACGATCGACCTCTGAGAAAACCTGTGAAATAATCGTCCTAATATCGTTACAAGTCCCGGCGCCTATTTCACTCCAACCCGACGTATGAAGGGAAGTATGCAGCTTGTATGATAAGTAGAATAATTAAGTAGAATAATTAGGTAGAATAATTAGGTAGAATAATTAAGTAGAATAATTAAGTAGAATAATTAAGTAGAATAATTAAGTATGAATAATTAAGTAGAATAATTAAGTAGAATAATTAAGTAGAATAATTAAGTAGAATAATTAAGTAGAATAATTAAGTAGAATAATTAAGTAGAATAATTAAGTAGAATAATTAAGTAGAATAATTAAGTAGAATAATTAAGTAGAATAATTAAGTAGAATAATTAAGTAGAATAATTAAGTAGAATAATTAAGTAGAATAATTAAGTAGAATAATTAAGTAGAATAATTAAGTAGAATAATTAAGTAGAATAATTAAGTAGAATAATTAAGTAGAATAATTAAGTAGAATAATTAAGTAGAATAATTAAGTAGAATAATTAAGTAGAATAATTAAGTAGAATAATTAAGTAGAATAATTTAGTAGAATAATTAAGTAGAATAATTAAGTAGAATAAGTAACTTACCGATGACCAATAGTCTAGTTGTACAGCAAGCTGTCCCCACGTTTCTTCATCATAATTGACTCTGTAGAATCCAATCTGGTTTAGGTTACCTTTGATCCAGCCTTTACCATCCCACTTGATCTCAACTAAGAACATAGGATACAAAGTTAGTTTGTGTGACAGACAGACAACACAGGTAGGCAGACACGAAGACAGGCAGACACGAAGACAGGCAGACAGGTAAGACACGAAGAAAAGCAGACACGAAGACAGACAGACAGATAGACAGATAGACAGTTGGTGAGACAGACAGATAGACAGTTGGTGAGACAGACAGACAAACAAATACAGATTTCTTGCTTTGTCCATTTCATGGAGACTGCGCAAATAGTCCATTACCAAATAACGAAATAGTCAGTGCTAAATTGGACGACAAAGTCTTCAGAAATAATTTGTTTTATGTGGATAAATATACAGACAGACAGACCAAGGGCGCAGGTAAGTAGATATGATGACACAGACAGACAGACAGACAGACAGACAGACAGGCAGACAGACAGACAGACACTACCAATGTAATTCAGCCTATGCTGCAATTTTCAGTGGTTTTAATAAACTGTTATATAAGACAACAGACAGACAGACAGACAGACATACGGGGACAAACAGATTGGCAGACAGACTCACTGACAAACTGATAGACAAGGGATAGGCAGGCAGACAGATTAGCAGATAGACTCACTGACAAACTGATAGACGAGGGATAGGCAGGCAGACAGACTCACTGACTAACTGATAGACAGAACGAGGGATAGGCAGGCAGATAGATAATTTTGCCATCAAGTAGGCATTTGATACTCTTACATAGTACTTAACAAACCCACCTTTTTCGAGCGGCAGTGAATTATTAGTCATCCACTTGCTATAGGTCGAAGATGGAGTTGATTGCGATTTATTGCTGCTACTGTAATAATATGTAAAACGAAGTCGCCACCTGAAAATACAAAATAGTTACAAACCTTTAAACTAATAGCTGTTTGAATGATTATTAGCCTTTTCAGAGTTGCGTGGAGAACTGGTAACTACCATGTTGCGTGGAGAACTGGTAACTACCATGTTGCGTGGAGAACTGGTAACTACCATGTTGCGTGGAGAACTGGTAACTACCATGTTGCGTGGAGAACTGGTAACTACCATGTTGCGTGGAGAACTGGTAACTACCATGTTGCGTGGAGAACTGGTAACTACCATGTTGCGTGGAGAACTGGTAACTACCATGTTGCGTGGAGAACTGGTAACTACCATGTTGCGTGGAGAACTGGTAACTACCATGTTGCGTGGAGAACTGGTAACTACCATGTTGCGTGGAGAACTGGTAACTACCATGTTGCGTGGAGAACTGGTAACTACCATGTTGCGTGGAGAACTGGTAACTACCATGTTGCGTGGAGAACTGGTAACTACCATGTTGTGTGGAGAACTGGTAACTACCATGTTGCGTGGAGAACTGGTAACTACAATGTTGCGTGGAGAACTGGTAACTACCATGTTGTGTGGAGAACTGGTAACTACCATGTTGTGTGGAGACTGTTTTAACGCCATTATATACTTGTTGTGTGCCAAACTCACTTACTTCAACCTTTCAAACTTGCTTCGCCTAAATCAATTCCATAATTCTCCGCGGAACGCACTGGTTACCAGTTTTCAACGCATATACAAAATGGCGAATATGAATTGACGACCACTGAACAATGCAGACAAATTACACACAGACTTACATGGTTTTGTCGATTTTAGCGGTTTTATCATAAACAAATCGCTCTTGTTGTACAATGTATTTTCCACCGTCAGATTTCTTCACGGTCAGTACAGGATGATTCGTCTTCTTCATCCACGTATTCATCATTTCCTTAAAGTTGGCGCATTCCTTGAGAGGACAAGTCTAGAAGATACAGCAAAGGTTTCTTCAACCAGTAAATACGAGTAAAATTATCAATCGTACGGATTGTTCAAAGAGTGGATAGTGTTATTCGTTGGATAAATCCTTATCCAGTGGATACGTTGATGCTGTCAGTATCCAATAAAGTTATCCACTGGATTTACCACGGCAACGAATAGCATTACCCTCTCTTTCAGCAAGTGGGATCTGTTTTGTAACTCGCGTATGCAGCAACGAAGCGTCCAAATGTCACCGACCATCGTGGCCGCCGCATCGCGCGCTACTTCGCGCTACTTCGCGCATTTCTTCGTGCAGTTCTTGCCATCATCAATCAGGAAGACTTACTGACTGTAGAGCGTCCCACACATCGTCGTCAAATGCGTTGCCATAAGCGTGTTTGTTAAGGTAATTCTGAAAACAAATTGTAAAGAAAAATGATTGCATTAATAAGGGATCGATCAGAAAACGGTGCAACCTTGGAACGACACTGCAAAGTATGACGGGATATTTTACGACAATCTTCCGTGCAATTTCCATATTTGGTACAGAAATTCCATATTTGGTATTCACCACTAGTCTCCAGGCTCCTCCAAATAATTAACCAATGAAAATGGTCGCTTAGTTGATGCGCGGTTTTTACCTTCATTCCCTTGTTAAAGTTTTCCTTTTTTGGATAAAAGTTCTTAACCATGTTCAAGAGCGAAGAACCCTGTCGATAGAGAAAAAGTACTTTTTTTTACCATCCTATCGATAATTGTTGGCATATTATAACTGCAGTACCTTTTTATACACAATGTCATCGAATGTATCTATGGTAGGGGTCACCGTGGGCTCGATGACTGCACGAGTGTTCACCAGACCATCACTTTCTAAAGCAAAACCAAGGTTGGTGTGGACAAACTGTACATCCTGTAGAACAAGAGACGACGTACCGGTCAGCGGTCTTTAACGATTGACTCAATGTTGTCCCATTTCAGACTCCGACGAGGACTAACGTCCGAAACATCATGATCAGTAAATTTAGGTGCCTTTTTTACATGGTGTTAAAGTTTTATTCTACACACTTGTTTGATGTGGAAATACTTTGTTTCAAATGACGGAAAAAATCGTGGCAAACAGAAAGGTGACGAGATTATATTAAAGGTGACGAGAAGAGATTGATTATTGCGTCCTTACCCTTTTCCAATGAGCAAGAGACTTTGGTGATCCATCAAAGTAGGTAAAGTAGTCAGTAACTGCTTCGTTCAGCCATAAATCATTCCACCACTTCGTAGTGACATAGTTACCAAACCACTGAACAGAATGTACAAAATAGTATTAAAATCACCACCATCATTATCATCATCATCATCAACACCATCATCATCATCATCATCTACAGCTACCACTTCGTAGTGACATAGTTACCAAACCACTGAACAGAATGTACAAAATAGTATTAAAATCACCACCATCATTATCATCATCATCATCATCTATAGCTACCACTTCGTAGTGACATAGTTACCAAACCACTGAACAGAATGTACAAAATAGTATTAAAATCACCACCATCATTATCATCATCATCATCATCATCAACACCATCATCATCATCATCATCTATAGCTACCACTTCGTAGTGACATAGTTACCAAACCACTGAACAGAATGTACAAAATAGTATTAAAATCACCACCATCATTATCATCATCATCATCAACACCATCATCATCATCTATAGCTACCACTTCGTAGTGACATAGTTACCAAACCACTGAACAGAATGTACAAAATAGTATTAAAATCACCACCATCATTATCATCATCATCATCAACACCACCATCATCATCATCATCTATAGCTACCACTTCGTAGTGACATAGTTACCAAACCACTGAACAGAATGTACAAAATAGTATTAAAATCACCACCATCATATCATCATCATCATCATCAACACCATCATCATCATCTATAGCTACCACTTCGTAGTGACATAGTTACCAAACCACTGAACAGAATGTACAAAATAGTATTAAAATCACCACCATCATTATCATCATTATTATCATCATCGTCGTCGTCATCATCATCATCATCGTCGTCGTCATCATCATCATCATCGTCGTCGTCATCATCATCGTCGTCGTCATCATCATCATCATTGTCGTCATCATCATCATCATTGTCATCATCGTCGTCATCATTGTCGTCATCGTCATCATCATCATCGTCGTCTTCATCATCATGATCGTCATCATCATCATCATCATCATTGTCGTCATCATCATCATTGTCATCATCGTCGTCATCATTGTCGTCATCGTCATCATCATCATCATCATCATCATCATCATCATCATCGTCGTCACCATCTATAGCTACCACTGAACAAAAACACAGAAATGTCCATAAGACATACATCAAGTGAACGTGCCACTAACGCAGGTCTGTCGCGCACAGTCATTCTTAACGCTATTGCGGTTTTATGGAAACAGAGTAGAAAGAGCTGTAAGAGTCGGGAGACTCTAAACTTTCACGATCCCCGACACTGTACGATTTCATGGAAGCCAAACTGGTAGCGATGTTAACGATGAAAATTAAGAGAGTGATATTCTCCCAGCTTTGTTACGTGCAACGTGGAATGAGAACAAACCCGTCCACTTTAAACTTTAATTTCAGGCCCGTAGCAGGAGGAGGCGCCAGGGGGGCCGCCCCCCCCCCAATAATATTGGCTGTGTTTAAAAAAATATATAGTTAGCTTAGTTTAGCTAAACACCATGACACTTAAATAAAGTATATCTCTCTATATATCTCTGTATCTAATCTATCTATCTAGTAAACGTACTGGAAATTACTCTCAGAAGGCAGGAAATGCTATTTCAGAGATCCTATGTCTGAAACTTTTTCGGGGGGGGGGGAAGCCCCCGCACCCCCCTAGCAGCTCGCGACTTCGTCGCTCGTCAGATTGTGCCCCCCCAATAATTTCCCCCTTGCTACGGGCCTGAATTTGATTTGATTTGCACGTACCATATGTATGATTTCATGAGCCAGCCATCTAATCAGTAGATTCTGCTGGATTTCCTCCGATGAGAAGTCCTTCTTGTAGAGTAGGCCATCTTCTTCAAAGCGAATCGATCCCCAGTTCTCCATGGCGATGAAACACTCGGGTGGGGCAACAAAATCTAAAACAAATTTATGTCAAACTTTCATTTAACCAACGTGAAAGCATTGTTGGTTTTCACATGACGTCATGGCGGCCATGTTGGTGCCCGATAACAAAGCATTCATCATTATCTCCTCTTGTTTGTACTCACCAACATGGTTGCACGTGACGTCGTGGCGGCCATGTTGGTGCCCGATAACAAAGCATTCATCATTATCTCCTCTTGTTTGTATCACCAACATGGTTGCACGTGACGTCATGGCGGCCATGTTGGTGCCCGATAACAAAGCATTCATCATTATCTCCTCTTGTTTGTACCACCAACATGGTTGCACGTGACGTCATGGCGGCCATGTTGGTGCCCGATAACAAAGCATTCATCATTATCTCCTCTTGTTTGTATCACCAACATGGTTGCACGTGACGTCATGGCGGCCATGTTGGTGCCCGATAACAAAATATTCATCATTATCTCCTCTTGTTTGTACCACCAACATGGCCGCTGCGTCTTTGTTGGTTTCAAATCACCGACGCACTTTTCGATTCACGGACCAGTAAATAACATAAGTAGACACCGTGCTATTTCGTTGACTGGACTCGAGAATCCAGTGTACAGGAAAAGATGATGATTGCACATTTTACCACAATCCTTTTCGAACCTAAATCATTACCACCACTCACATCTACAAACTATCAGAAGTGTTCACATAAGCGGTAAAGCAGGTAACAGCTTCACATTTACAAATGTTAACGGTTTCAAAACTTTGTTCAATATATAGTTCAACGAGGTAAAGTGATTCTTCACGCAAAGGATTCTGGTAAATTGTAGCGACCGCCATCTTGTTTCTGTAAAGCAAACTCCAGTTTTCCTTCTGCTGCATGAAGAAGGTTTGCTCTGTATGTAATCGAACGTAAAGTGGCAACAATCACCTAGTTTTGACATGGGATATTTGATCCCAAAAGTTGTTTCCATCTGCGTCAGGGTCTCATTTCCCATTCTCAGTGCAAAGTCCATTTGGTTGGTGTTGCCAGGCTGAGCGAATGCTCTGAGCTGGAAATTGAAAATAATATCCCGGTGAATTGAACAGTATCGCTGCATGAATGTTTACTTTGTTCCAGTTCCCTGTGTCATGGTTAGTTAATTAATTAGTTGTCTGCACTGACCATATACCATACCTTGACTCCCTGTGTCATGGTTAGTTAATTAATTAGTTGTCTGCACTGACCATATACCATACCTTGACTCCCTGTGTCATGGTTAGTTAATTAATTAGTTGTCTGCACTGACCATATACCATACCTTGACTCCCTGTGTCATGGTTAGTTAATTAATTAGTTGTCTGCACTGACCATATACCATACCTTGACTCCCTGTGTCATGGTTAGTTAATTAATTAGTTGTCTGCACTGACCATATACCATACCTTGACTCCCTGTGTCATGGTTAGTTAATTAATTAGTTGTCTGCACTGACCATATACCATACCTTGACTCCCTGTGTCATGGTTAGTTAATTAATTAGTTGTCTGCACTGACCATATACCATACCTTGACTCCCTGTGTCATGGTTAGTTAATTAATTAGTTGTCTGCACTGACCATATACCATACCTTGACTCCCTGTGTCATGGTTAGTTAATTAATTAGTTGTCTGCACTGACCATATACCATACCTTGACTCCCTGTGTCATGGTTAGTTAATTAATTAGTTGTCTGCACTGACCATATACCATACCTTGACTCCCTGTGTCATGGTTAGTTAATTAATTAGTTGTCTGCACTGACCATATACCACTGACCATATACCATACCTTGCACTTGACTCCCTGTGTCATGGTCATGGTTAGTTAATTAATTAGTTGTCTGCACTGACCATATACCATACCTTGACTCCCTGTGTCATGGTTAGTTAATTAATTAGTTGTCTGCACTGACCATATACCATACCTTGACTCCCTGTGTCATGGTTAGTTAATTAATTAGTTGTCTGCACTGACCATATACCATACCTTGACTCCCTGTGTCATGGTTAGTTAATTAATTAGTTGTCTGCACTGACCATATACCATACCTTGACTCCCTGTGTCATGGTTAGTTAATTAATTAGTTGTCTGCACTGACCATATACCATACCTTGACTCCCTGTGTCATGGTTAGTTAATTAATTAGTTGTCTGCACTGACCATATACCATACCTTGACTCCCTGTGTCATGGTTAGTTAATTAATTAGTTGTCTGCACTGACCATATACCATACCTTGACTCCCTGTGTCATGGTTAGTTAATTAATTAGTTGTCTGCACTGACCATATACCATACCTTGACTCCCTGTGTCATGGTTAGTTAATTAATTAGTTGTCTGCACTGACCATATACCATACCTTGACTCCCTGTGTCATGGTTAGTTAATTAATTAGTTGTCTGCACTGACCATATACCATACCTTGACTCCCTGTGTCATGGTTAGTTAATTAATTAGTTGTCTGCACTGACCATATACCATACCTTGACTCCCTGTGTCATGGTTAGTTAATTAATTAGTTGTCTGCACTGACCATATACCATACCTTGACTCCCTGTGTCATGGTTAGTTAATTAATTAGTTGTCTGCACTGACCATATACCATACCTTGACTCCCTGTGTCATGGTTAGTTAATTAATTAGTGGGCTCCCTGTGTCATGGTTAATTAATTAATTAGTGGGCTCCCTGTGTCATGGTTAATTAATTAGTGGGCTCCCTGTGTAATGGTTAATTAATTAGTGGGCTCCCTGTGTCATGGTTAGTTAATTAATTAGTGGGCTCCCTGTGTCATGGTTAATTAATTAGCGGGATCCCATGGTTAATACGGGATAATTAATTAGTGGGATATCTGTGTCATGGTTAATTAATTAGTGGACTCCCTGTGACATGGTTAGTTAATTAATTAGTGGGCTCCCTGTGTCATGGTTAATTAATTAATTAGTGGGCTCACTGTGTCATGGTTAATTAATTAGTGGGATCCCTGTGTCGTGGTTAATTAATTAGTGGACTCCCTGTGACATGGTTAGTTAATTAATTAGTGGGCTCCCTGTGTCATGGTTAATTAATTAGTGGGCTACCTGTGTCGTGGTTAATTAAATAGTGGGCTCCCTGTGTCATGGTTAATTAATTAGTGGGCTCCCTGTGTCATGGTTAATTAATTAGTGGGCTCCCTGTGTCATGGTTAATTAATTAGTGGGCTCCTTGTGTCATGGTTTAATTAATTAGTGGGATCCCTGTGTCATGGTTAATTAATTAGTTAGTGGGCTCCCTGTGTCATGGTTAATTAATTAGTGGGCTCCCTGTGTCATGGTTAATTAATTAGTGGGCTCCTTGTGTCATGGTTTAATTAATTAGTGGGATCCCTGTGTCATGGTTAATTAATTAGTTAGTGGGCTCCCTGTGTCATGGTTAATTAATTAGTGGGCTCCCTGTGACATGGTTAGTTAATCAATTAGTGGGCTCCCTGTGTCATGGTTAATTAATTAGTGGGCTCCCTGTGTCATGGTTAATTAAATAGTGGGCTCCCTGTGTCATGGTTAATTAATTAGTGGGCTCCCTGTGTCATGGTTAATTAATTAGTGGGCTCCCTGTGTCATGGTTAATTAATTAGTGGGCTCCTTGTTTCATGGTTTAATTAATTAGTGGGATCCCTGTGTCATGGTTAATTAATTAGTTAGTGGTTACCCATACCTTGACTCCATTGGTAGATGTCAACTGCTTGGATTCAAAGTGTCCAACCACAACAGATACCAAGTAGGTGGACATCTTTGGTGTTTGTTTATAGTAAGTTGTTCTTGTCTGGTCTTTCACTTCTTCCTTCTCAATTGCATTGTTAGACAATGCTATCATGTCTTTGGGATGTTCAAGGCTGATTGTGAAGGTGGCTTTCAGGGCAGGCTCATCAAAACATGGAAACACAGTACGAGCATCCAGTGGTTCTAGCTGTGTCGACACAAAAGCCCTGCACAAACAATGCGCACCATTAAGGCCAAGACACAATGTAACTTTTCTTGAAATGTTACGCGCAACGGTTGCAGAAGTAGAACTCGATCCTACTTGCGCGCAACGTTGCAAGAAACGTTGCATCGTGTGTCCGAGCCTTTATAGTTGTAAGGCATTATCTTCAATTTCCAGACATTTGTACCATGACTGACTGACTGACTGACTGACTGACTGACTGACTGACTGACTGACTGACTGACT
This sequence comes from Actinostola sp. cb2023, assembly GCA_033675265.1. Classification (NCBI taxonomy): domain Eukaryota; kingdom Metazoa; phylum Cnidaria; class Anthozoa; order Actiniaria; family Actinostolidae; genus Actinostola; species Actinostola sp. cb2023. The sequence continues at coordinate 525,773 of JAUJYZ010000034.1, forward strand.
GACTGACTGACTGACTGACTGACTGATTGATTGACTGACTGGTTGACTGACTGACTGACTGATTAATTGATTGATTGATTCATGATTGAAATACCGTAAAGGCTCAATCGGACACACGATGCAACTTTTCCTGCAACGTTGCGCGCAACAGTTGCAGAAGTAGGATCGATCGAGTTCTACTTCTGCAACTGTTGCGCGCAACGTTGCATCGTGTGACATCACAAAAAACTCTTGTTGCACACAACGTTGCAAGAAAAGTTGCATCGTGTGTGTGGGCCTTTATGGTACCAGATCGTATTTCTTCAGCAGCAGCTCCAGACAAACGGTCACCGGCGTTTGCCAAGTTTGTAACGCCATTCAATTCACAGGAAAAACTCGGTCATGAAAGTTGTAAAGAACACGTTTTTAAAACTTCCAATAGAAATACTTACGCCGTTTTGCCATCGTTTCGTCTGTAAACACCTTTGAACAGACCAAACAGGCTTTTCCTAAAGGCTCCACTAAACGTGAATGTAAGGTTGTACTTTCCACTTGACAAAGGTTCTTTAGTCTCAATCACGTGATAATTATTCTTTTTAAAGTCGAACCGATTCTTGATGGGAATTGTTGCTGCAGAGTCTGAAACAAAAAATTGCTTTAACTGAATATCCACATAGCTGAATATCTACATGAAGTGGTGTCAAGCCAAGGGAAGAGACAATATCTACATGAAGTGGTGTCAAGCCAAGGGAAGAGACAATATCTACATGAAGTGGTGTCAAGCCAAGGGAAGAGACAATATCTACATGAAGTGGTGTCAAGCCAAGGGAAGAGACAATATCTACATGAAGTGGTGTCAAGCCAAGGGAAGAGACAATATCTACATGAAGTGGTGTCAAGCCAAGGGAAGAGACAATATCTACATGAAGTGGTGTCAAGCCAAGAGAAGAGACAATATCTACATGAAGTGGTGTCAAGCCAAGAGAAGAGACAATATCTACATGAAGTGGTGTCAAGCCAAGGGAAGAGACAATATCTACATGAAGTGGTGTCAAGCCAAGGGAAGAGACAATATCTACATGAAGTGGTGTCAAGCCAAGGGAAGAGACAATATCTACATGAAGTGGTGTCAAGCCAAGGGAAGAGACAATATCTACATGAAGTGGTGTCAAGCCAAGAGAAGAGACAATATCTACATGAAGTGGTGTCAAGCCAAGGGAAGAGACAATATCTACATGAAGTGGTGTCAAGCCAAGGGAAGAGACAATATCTACATGAAGTGGTGTCAAGCCAAGGGAAGAAGAGACAATATCTACATGAAGTGGTGTCAAGCCAAGGGAAGAGACAATATCTACATGAAGTGGTGTCAAGCCAAGGGAAGAGACAATATCTACATGAAGTGGTGTCAAGCCAAGGGAAGAGACAATATCTACATGAAGTGGTGTCAAGCCAAGGGAAGAGACAATATCTACATGAAGTGGTGTCAAGCCAAGGGAAGAGACAATATCTACATGAAGTGGTGTCAAGCCAAGGGAAGAGACAATATCTACATGAAGTGGTGTCAAGCCAAGGGAAGAGACAATATCTACATGAAGTGGTGTCAAGCCAAGGGAAGAGACAATATCTACATGAAGTGGTGTCAAGCCAAGGGAAGAGACAATATCTACATGAAGTGGTGTCAAGCCAAGGGAAGAGACAATATCTACATGAAGTGGTGTCAAGCCAAGGAAGAGACAATATCTACATGAAGTGGTGTCAAGTCAAAGAAGAAGAGACAATATCTACATGAAGTGGTGTCAAGCCAAGGGAAGAGACAATATCTACATGAAGTGGTGTCAAGCCAAGGGAAGAGACAATATCTACATGAAGTGGTGTCAAGCCAAGGGAAGAGACAATATCTACATGAAGTGGTGTCAAGCCAAGGGAAGAGACATTACACTCGTACGGGGTCGCGTCGCATTTTCAAAAGCGCTAAAACAACAACTTAGTTCTATTGTAATTTGTAGTAATTGTTCGTAAAGTAGTTTGGCAAACTTTATGAACAAATTAGTTGTTTTCCCAAAACAGCCATTTATGCAAACTAAATTCTGCTGTTTTCGAAGAACAAATCACGTTTACAATTGAAATATTGCAGACGCAAACGCAATATTGCAGATCAGCAGAATCATATTGTACTTTCAATAACGTGGTGCTACAAAGAACGGCACGTAACAATGTATTCTATAAACATATAATGGTCTTGATTTGCATCCATCGTCTTCTGTGCATCGATAATAAAACTTCAAAATTTAAAATGGATAACAACAAGAGAAATGTCCGCGCGCTTCATTCATATGTATACGATAACACGTCATAGTTATTTTTGACCAATCAGCACTGGGACGAATCCACGATTTTGCCAGGGGGGTTCGAAAACAGGGACAAAATACTTTTTATCGAGGATTCGATCGCAGTTTATGGGGTTTGGAAGAACCTGAACCCCACCCGAATAGTACACTCCCATGATCCTTTAGGATCGCACCTTTCACACTTTCGTAATGACTAACTGTATTGAATCGAATACATATTATTATTAGGGAACACCCTAAAAGAGACAATCATCCATGCATGCCCCCCTCACATCAGAGTTCCCTGAGGACAGATATGTTGCTAACACTATGCAAAGGATGCATTACTTTTTTGTAAGATTATATCTATATTTCTCACCTTGTTTTTGCACAGTTGCCTCTGTGATGTTCAACCCATTGGAATGGATCAAAATGTGAGATGTTTTCGTGGTGACATCAGCAACAATCTTTTCATGGCCACTAAATCCATCTTTATTGGGATCAACATTCAAATGCAAATCGTAATGTAATGGAGCGATGGAGTTCGGTAATCGTATACTATCCCATGGTCCTGAGGGAAGGGTGGGTGGAGTCGGTGGGGTACTGGTAGTTGGTGGTTTGTCTCCACCTTCTTTGTCAACTGATCCACCTGATGCATCATCCGATACTTAATACAATAAATGTTTTTATTTATTATCAATGAAATAGGCAGTCATAATAAAAGGGTTTGACACCTAAGATAGAAAATAATAATGATATATAATATATAAAGATTCAATTAGCACATTCATATATCCAGTCACTCATTCTGTCATTCAGATTAGTGCATTTGATTATGATTCATTCACTTGTCCATGCATCTAACTATCCACATTTTGTTCCTTCCATAATAATAATAATAATAATAATAATCCATAGTTCATCCATTCATTCATCCATTCATTCGCTCCTTCATTCATTCATTCATCCGTTCATTCGCTCCTTCATCCATCCATTCATTTATTCATTCATCCATCCATTTATTCATATATTCATAATTTGTTTACTTGTTCATTTGTCCATCCATTCTGCTGAGAGTCAGTACTTCAATCAATCGTTCAGTTATTCACTCACTTGTATCTTAATTGTTAAATGGGAAATAAACTTTCAGCTAAACAGCAGCCATTTGTATGAGGTTCCGAACTCCAAATCCACGATTCCAATTTTCCTGGTGGCCGGATTATTCACTACAACGTTTACATACATAACTATTTTTCTGGTCATAAAATATTGATATTTTAATTGCATTGATGGTTTTACATATAAAACGAGGCTTAATTCAAAATGCTTGATAGCGAAGGAACTTTATATTTTCAGTTTCGCAGAGGAAAACCCGCCCTAAACTGTCGACATAAATATCGTGAGCTACTGTTTTATAGCTTCTTGTGTTTACGTCTAGGTGTGAATGGAATCGCACACCCAGAAACGGAATAGAAAAAATTTTTCAATGTGAAGTAAAGGTTTTTATATCGTTACAAATTAAAAAGAGTTGAACTTTGGGATTGTCTGTGTCAGTAGTGTCCATGCATGGACGAGGTTGTGGCCCGAGCCCGGCACTCGATCGAAACCATGCAGTATCATTTCGAGCTCGATCGATCGTAATTCCATAAATCTGTTTCCCATCAACTGTTCCCTTTGAAGAACAAACAAAGCACTTTACCTCGTACTGAACTCTTGGACATCTCAGCTCCCAGACAAGCAGCCAAGATGATGATAATAACTATGAGAATTATGATCAACAACGCCACTAGAAACAGCTTCAGTTTGGTGAAAAGAACCATTCCTTCGGGCACTTCATTGACGACATATGTATCTGAAGCACCACCTTTTGTCGGTTCTAGTGGAACATCTTCGTGAGATTTTCGCATGGCTGTGACTTACAGAAGCAAAGGAGAACTGTATTTCTGTTAGCCTTTCCCAACCGGTTCCCCCATGTGATTATGCAAAAACATAGACACTGTTTTTATTGTTTATGCTAATTTATACAAAGTGCTTTTGTTTATCACGAGAAATGACACAATTTTTGCACTTTGAAGATATCAAACCAATGCAATACTTCAGTGACCATCGGTGGATGATAAAACTAGCGTTATATACACGTTGATAACCGTCGAACGTTGTCCAGAAACTGAAAGAGCTGAATATTAAAAACACGATTAACATCGAAAAGCGTTGTAACTGAGCTGCCACCAGTAGAGTGAAAATTGTATCGCGTCCCTCCCCCGGCAAGTAGATAAAACCAATAATAATAATAATAATAATAAGAGAAGTTGTTGTTTTTCGCTTCTAGAATAGTTAGACTGTGAACATGTCCGTCTTTTTCCCTCCAAAATCAGTCGCGGCGAGTTCGGTAGACCCTAACGCGCGGAGTTCACAGTAGACCAAAATATTTGAAAAGTAGTGAAAAGGTATAAGTGCCCCTAGTATTAGAAGAATATAAAGTACGGAGCAGATTTTATACGTACGATAGTATTTATATTTTTAAGATTATATATTATTATAGATTAGGAGGACCATAAGTTTTTCAGCTTTAGCTGTAATATGTATTCCCTCGTGAAACGTGAAATAAAGTGTATTATTATTATTATTATTATAGTGCGAAAAATAGACGGTAACATGCAGTCGTCGTTGTTTTTGGAAATTCTCCGTTTGCGAATTCTTGGTTTTCACATGACGTCATCAAAAAGCTAAAATCCAAACTATTCATCTCACAAAACTGTTTGTTGGATATGTTGTTTATATCGTTATAAGAAAATTCTTACCAAAATAATTTTGTAATTTAGATGTTTGGTTTTCGTTTTATTGCGAGTCAAATTCTGTCACGCAATACAGTCACGCATTTTCAAAAGCCATAGAAATAGGAAAATTCGTTTGAAATAATACGATTTTAACTTAGTAGATGATGGGTAACTTTATTTTGATGAACATAGCTATTGAAAACTTGAAGTATTTGCAATTAAACATGATTTTCAGTCTTCGTGATTTGGCCGCCATGTTGGTGTCGCTCGATGCGACACCAACATGGCGGACCCATACATTTTAACTAAATTATGAGCATAAGCGATCGCTCATATCTTCGTATCTAAAACTTCTTTTAACTAAAACTTCGGCTGAGATATATGGTTTTGACTGCTCTTTCGGCATATGAAGGTTTTGTTCTATATAAGTCCTGGGAAAATTTTCGATGACGTAGGTGAAAGCCAAGAATTAGTCTTTCTATTTACTAGTACATTCTGACCGAAATTCTGTCCGGACCATACGTTTATAGTGAGATTATTACAAAGGAAAAGTGAGCACCAAGTGAGCAAAAACATAGCTTGGGCTCCCTGTGTCTAGAATTGGTGCTCACTTTTCCTTTGTAATAATACCGGAAGTCTGGAACTCTTGATGCTTCTATTGTCGGGAATTCAGCTGATGAAACTTCCTCGCGAGACCGGAAATGACGTCTAATGAATAATATACTTCTATAAACTTTTATAAGTTATTTAACCTTTTTATTTATTTATACACGCTGATAATCAAAGAAACGAGTGTCACGTGTCTAATTCAATACAAAACTACAAAACCATATACACCTAATTTCAAAAACGTTGTCCAAATAGCCAAATACGAATTCATTCAAAAAGACAAAAGAAAAAGTTCAGCTTGAGTGCACTTCTTTTGTCTTTTAATGAAATCCTATTTGGTTTTTTTGATTATTGGACAACGTTTTTGAAACTAGGTGTATGTGCATTATTCCACCAATTACTGGTTTGCACGTGACGTCATGGCGGCCATGTTGGTTCCCGATAACAAAGCATTCCTCATTAGCTTCTCTTGTTTGTACCACCAACATGGCCAACATTTGTACTTAAATCTCCAGGGATTGATTGCAAACCAGCAATAGATGGAGTGTACACTCTCGAGTCTCATCGAGACATATTAGTTTCTATCAGTTCCTATGGAATAATTACATCTCGTAAAACACAAACGACGCTGCCAACATAGCTTGGAACCTAGTCCCACTCGAAATAATTATCACGTGAAAATCACGTGCTTTACGTTACCTACCGTTGCCCCATTCACACCCATGTTTTATAAAAGTGGTTTAACCAGCGTTTAACTAAACAGGTTTAGAAAATTATCTGCAAACGCTGCATAACCTTTGCAATACAAACTGTGCGTATGATTCCAGGTAGTTTGACTCTTAATATAGGGTAGATGTGTTCGTTACAGAATCAAGAAAACCTCAGTTTAACTAAGGGTGCGTTCGATTGACCTTATTCCGGAATAGGAATACTTGGAATAATACGGAATGTCCGTTCAATAAGCCAAGTCATAGTTTAAGGATTACCGTGATTCCTGGAACCGAATCGGGATAAAATGTGTCCGAAGTGAATTTTTCTCCCATGTCTCTTGTATTTTTGCCGAGTTTTCTAGGAGCAATTTTCATCTCTTAGAATACGATTTTTGCCGAGAAAATACTCCAAGGTATGCATAAAGGTCTTCTTAATTCAACCACGTGTGATTTGTTAATCAAATTCTATTTTACGATAAAAATGCCCTTCGTTATACACGTAGTCGGGACGTAGTGAAGCCGTGAGAACTATGGCCAATCTACGGCCCCCAAACACAACTTTTTGATACTTTTTTGAGACAACTAATAGCACAGTGATAAACAACTCATAATCTTTATTATTTTCTGAAAAAATTGCCAAGAATCGACACAAAGACATGATTTAAAAGCGAAATCCAAACGTTGTGAAACTGACAATCGTTCAGTTGACACAGGAAGCCCAATCCGCTTCGAGATTGGTAAGCTTGTGGGCGATTTTAAACTACGTTTTTCAGTGGATTATCGTATTCAAATGAACATATAAGCGCTGTTAGAGTTACCTTGCAGTTGTATGTGACTAGTAAACAGGGAAAATACTTTATTAGTACAGAAAAAGTAGTGTAAAATGCTCCTAGAAAACTCGGCAAAAATACAAGAGACATGGGAGAAAAATTCACTTGGGACACATTTTATCCCGAATTCGTTACCAGGCCGCGCGCGCCCCTTAAACTCTGACTTGGCTTATTGAGTCTGTTCCGATTCCGGAATAAGCGGAATATATTCCAAACATTCTGCTCATTATAGCAGAATGCTTGGAATCTTCCGGAATAATGACGTCATCCGTCTGTCCCAGAATCTGGAATTATTCCTATTCCGGAATAAGGTCAATCGAACGCACACGGAGCATTGGTAATTTTACTGGCTACAATTAGGCCGCATCTCCGAATCCTGCTTTCTTATCTGTTGGAATGTTTTTACTTCTCAAAAAGGTTTTCAACCATTCTTCCAGGTGAGTTTCGTGAGCCTTACGCCAAGCAATGTTCAGCTTGACGATCTCTATAGTCTTGCGCAGAAGACGCGGCATCGGTTCACCGTTCAGATTCTCGTTTATGAATTTCTCAAGCTGAAATATATAATAGATCGAAATAAAGAAAAACAGAAAGACTGAAAGGAAGAAAGCAAGAAAGCAAGGTAGAGAGGAAGGAAGGAAGGAAGCAAGGAAGAGAAGCAAGAAAGCAAGGAAGAGAGGAAGGAAGGAAGCAAGGAAGAGAGGAAGGAAGGAAGCAAGGAAGGGAGGAAGGAAGGAAGCAAGGAAGAGAGGAAGGAAGGAAGCAAGGAAGAGAGGAAGGAAGGAAACAAGGAAGAGAGGAAGGAAGGAAGGAAGGAAGCAAGAAAGCAAGGAAGAGAGGAAGCAAGAAAGCAAGAAGAGAGGAAGGAAGGAAGGAAGGAAGGAAGGAAGGAAGAGAGGAAGGAAGGAAGCAAGGAAGAGAGGAAGGATGGAAGGAAGGAAGGAAGCAAGAAAGCAAGGAAGAGAGGAAGGAAGGAAGGAAGGAAGGATGGAAGGAAGGATTGAAGGAAGGATGGAAGGAAGGAAGCAAGAAAGCAAGGAAGAGAGGAAGGAAGGATGGAAGGAAGGATGGAAGGAAGGAAGAAAGCAAGCAAGCAAGGAAGAGAGGAAGGAAGGATGGAAGGATGGAAGGAAGGATGGAAGGAAGGATGGAAGGAAGGATGGAAGGAAGGATGGAAGGAAGGAAGGATGGAAGGAAGGAAGGAAGGAAGGAAGGAAGGAAGGAAGGATGGAAGGATGGAAGGAAGGAAGGAAGGAAGCAAGGATGAGAGAAAGGAAGGATGGAAGGAAGGATGGAAGGAAGGAAGGAAGGAAGGAAGGAAGGAAGGAAGGAAGGAAGGAAGGAAGGAAGGAAGGAAGGAAGGAAGGAAGGAAGGAAGGAAGGAAGGAAGGAAGGAAGGAAGGAAGGAAGGAAGGAAGGAAGGAAGGAAGGAAGGAAGGAAGGAAGGAAGGAAGGAAGGAAGGAAGGAAGGAAGGAAGGAAGGAAGGAAGGAAGGAAGGAAGGGAAGGATACAGGAAGGTGGTGCGGGAGGGGAAGATGATGTCAATCCTGTTCCTAACCGAAGAAACGCGCCTATTATTAAAAGTTAAGACACTAGTTTACAGTATTATTTTGTCTCATCGTTTTCGTCTTACACTCTACTTACATCGTTGAGTTGATATGTTGTAGAGAACCGTTTTGTAACAATCTGTAAATAATTCATCATCGCACCAATGGAATCGCTGTAATGAGAAAACAATAATAAGCACAGGAAGCCCAAGCTTTCAAGACAACATACGATACTCACTTCTGTTTGATATCTTTCCAGTTAAATTTAATGAAATTCCACGTGATGTCAGGACCATCAGGATTGTGATTGGCTACATCATCAAGCACGTATTTGAGATATTGTTCTTTCACAATTGTTTCGTCACGCATAATGTCTAGGTATCTGTAGGAGATAACAGCATTGTACTAACAATTAACACCACAGGTAACCCAAGCTGAGTGTTTTCATAGAATTCAAGTCCTCTTGTTAGCAGTGAGGAGAAATGAGTTAAGATTGATTGATTGATTTAGTTATTGAATTTGTTTGTTAGCTATAATTCAGATAGTTAGTGAGTCAGTCAGTCAGTGAGTCAGCCAGTCCGGCAGTCAGTAAGTTAGTTAGCTAGTCAGTCAATCAGTGAGTTAGTTAGTCAATCAGTGAGTTAGTTAGTCAATCAGTGAGTTAGTCAGTCAGTCAATCAGTGAGTTAGTTAGTCAATCAGTGAGTTAGTTAGTCAGTCAATCAGTGAGTTAGTTAGTCAATCAGTGAGTTAGTTAGTCAATCAGTGAGTTAGTCAGTCAATCAGTGAGTTAGTTAGTCAGTCAGTGAGTTAGTTTGTCAGTCAGTCAATCAGTGAGTTAGTTTGTCAGTCAGTCAATCAGTGAGTTAGTTAGTTAGTCAATCAGTGAGTTAGTTAGTCAGTCAGTCAGTCAGTGAGTTAGTTTGTCAGTCAGTCAATCAGTGAGTTAGTTTATCAGTCAGTCAATCAGTGAGTTAGTTTGTCAGTCAGTCAATCAGTGAGTTAGTTAGTTAGTCAGTCAGTAAGTTAGTTAGTCAGTCAATCAGTGAGTTAGTTAGTCAGTCAGTCAGTCAGTGAGTTTGTCAGTCAGTCAATCAGTGAGTTAGTTTGTCAGTCAGTCAATCAGTGAGTTAGTTTGTCAGTCAATCAGTGAGTTAGTTAGTCAGTCAGTCAGTGAGTTTGTCAGTCAGTCAATCAGTGAGTTAGTTTGTCAGTCAGTCAATCAGTGAGTTAGTTTGTCAGTCAGTCAATCAGTGAGTTAGTTTGTCAGTCAGTCAATCAATGAGTTAGTTTGTCAGTCAGTCAATCAGTGAGTTAGTTAGTTAGTCAATCAGTGAGTTAGTTAGTTAGTCAGTCAATCAGTGAGTTAGTTAGTCAGTCAATCAGTGAGTTAGTTAGTCAGTCAATTAGTGAGTTAGTTAGTCAGTCAGTGAGTTAGTTTGTCAGTCAGTCAATCAGTGAGTTAGTTAGTTAGTCAGTCAATCAGTGAGTTAGTTTGTCAGTCAGTCAATCAGTGAGTTAGTTAGTTAGTCAATCAGTGAGTTAGTTAGTTAGTCAGTCAGTAAGTTTGTCAGTCAGTCAATCAGTGAGTTAGTTTATCAGCCAGTCAATCAGTGAGTTAGTTTGTCAGTCAGTCAATCAGTGAGTTAGTTAGTTAGTCAATCAGTGAGTTAGTTAGTTAGTCAGTCAGTAAGTTAGTTAGTCAGTCAATCAGTGAGTTAGTCAGTCAGTCAATCAGTGAGTTAGTTAGTCAGTCAATTAGTGAGTTAGTTAGTTAGTCAATCAGTGAGTTAGTTAGTCAGTCAATCAGTGAGTTAGTTAGTCAGTCAGTAAGTTAGTTAGTCAGTCAATCAGTGAGTTAGTTAGTCAGTCAGTCAGTGAGTTTGTCAGTCAGTCAATCAGTGAGTTAGTTTGTCAGTCAGTCAATCAGTGAGTTAGTTTGTCAGTCAATCAGTGAGTTAGTTAGTCAGTCAGTCAGTGAGTTTGTCAGTCAGTCAATCAGTGAGTTAGTTTGTCAGTCAGTCAATCAGTGAGTTAGTTTGTCAGTCAGTCAATCAGTGAGTTAGTTAGTTAGTCAGTCAATCAGTGAGTTAGTTTGTCAGTCAGTCAATCAGTGAGTTAGTTAGTTAGTCAATCAGTGAGTTAGTCAGTTAGTCAGTCAGTCAGTTTGTCAGTCAGTCAATCAGTGAGTTAGTTTATCAGCCAGTCAATCAGTGAGTTAGTTTGTCAGTCAGTCAATCAGTGAGTTAGTTAGTTAGTCAATCAGTGAGTTAGTTAGTTAGTCAGTCAGTAAGTTAGTTAGTCAGTCAATCAGTGAGTTAGTTAGTCAGTCAGTCAATCAGTGAGTTAGTTTGTCAGTCAGTCAATCAGTGAGTTAGTTAGTTAGTCAGTCAATCAGTGAGTTAGTTTGTCAGTCAGTCAATCAGTGAGTTAGTTAGTTAGTCAATCAGTGAGTTAGTTAGTTAGTCAGTCAGTCAGTAAGTTTGTCAGTCAGTCAATCAGTGAGTTAGTCAGCCAGTCAATCAGTGAGTTAGTTTGTCAGTCAGTCAATCAGTGAGTTAGTGAGTCAGTCAATCAGTGAGTTAGTTAGTTAGTCAGTCAGTAAGTTAGTTAGTCAGTCAATCAGTGAGTTCAGTCAGTCAGTCAGTGAGTTAGTTAGTCAGTCAATTAGTGAGTTAGTTAGTTAGTCAATCAGTGAGTTAGTTAGTCAGTCAATCAGTGAGTTAGTCAGTCAGTAAGTTAGTTAGTCAGTCAATCAGTGAGTTAGTTAGTCAGTCAGTCAGTCAGTGAGTTTGTCAGTCAGTCAATCAGTGAGTTAGTTTGTCAGTCAGTCAATCAGTGAGTTAGTTTGTCAGTCAATCAGTGAGTTAGTTAGTCAGTCAGTCAGTGAGTTTGTCAGTCAGTCAATCAGTGAGTTAGTTTGTCAGTCAGTCAATCAGTGAAGTTAGTTAGTCAGTCAGTCAATCAGTGAGTTAGTTAGTTAGTCAGTCAATCAGTGAGTTAGTTTGTCAGTCAGTCAATCAGTGAGTTAGTTAGTTAGTCAATCAGTGAGTTAGTTAGTTAGTCAGTCAGTAAGTAGTCAGTCAGTCAATCAGTGAGTTAGTTTAGTCAGTCAATCAGTGAGTTAGTTTGTCAGTCAGTCAATCAGTGAGTTAGTTAGTTAGTCAATCAGTGAGTTAGTTAGTTAGTCAGTCAGTAAGTTAGTTAGTCAGTCAGTCAATCAGTGAGTTAGTCAGTCAGTCAATCAGTCAGTTAGTTAGTTAGTCAGTCAATTAGTGAGTTAGTTAGTTAGTCAATCAGTGAGTTAGTTAGTCAGTCAATCAGTGAGTTAGTTAGTCAGTCAGTCAGTTAGTTAGTCAGTCAATCAGTGAGTCAGTTAGTTAGTCAGTCAGTCAGTGAGTTTGTCAGTCAGTCAATCAGTGAGTTAGTTTGTCAGTCAGTCAATCAGTGAGTTAGTTTGTCAGTCAATCAGTGAGTTAGTTAGTCAGTCAATTAGTGAGTTAGTTAGTTAGTCAATCAGTGAGTTAGTCAGTCAGTCAATCAGTGAGTTAGTCAGTCAGTAAGTTAGTTAGTCAGTCAATCAGTGAGTTAGTTAGTCAGTCAGTCAGTGAGTTTGTCAGTCAGTCAATCAGTGAGTTAGTTTGTCAGTCAGTCAATCAGTGAGTTAGTTAGTCAGTCAGTCAGTGAGTTTGTCAGTCAGTCAATCAGTGAGTTAGTTTGTCAGTCAGTCAATCAGTGAATTAGTTTGTCAGTCAGTCAATCAGTGAGTTAGTTAGTTAGTCAGTCAATCAGTGAGTTAGTTTGTCAGTCAGTCAATCAGTGAGTTAGTTAGTTAGTCAATCAGTGAGTTAGTTAGTTAGTCAGTCAATCAGTGAGTTAGTTAGTCAGTCAATTAGTGAGTTAGTTAGTTAGTCAGTCAGTGAGTTAGTTTGTCAGTCAGTCAATCAGTGAGTTAGTTAGTTAGTCAGTCAATCAGTGAGTTAGTTTGTCAGTCAGTCAATCAGTGAGTTAGTTAGTTAGTCAGTCAGTCAGTGAGTTAGTTAGTTAGTCAGTCAGTCAGTCAGTTAGTTAGTCAGTCAATCAGTGAGTTAGTTAGTCAGTCAGTGAGTTTGTCAGTCAGTCAATCAGTGAGTTAGTTTGTCAGTCAGTCAATCAGTGAATTAGTTTGTCAGTCAGTCAATCAGTGAGTTAGTTTGTCAGTCAGTCAATCAATGAGTTAGTTTGTCAGTCAGTCAATCAGTGAGTTAGTTAGTCAATCAGTGAGTTAGTTAGTTAGTCAGTCAATCAGTGAGTTAGTTAGTCAGTCAATCAGTGAGTTAGTTAGTCAGTCAATTAGTGAGTTAGTTAGTCAGTCAGTGAGTTAGTTTGTCAGTCAGTCAGTCAGTGAGTTAGTTTGTCAGTCAGTCAATCAGTGAGTTAGTTAGTTAGTCAGTCAATCAGTGAGTTAGTTTGTCAGTCAGTCAATCAGTGAGTTAGTTAGTTAGTCAATCAGTGAGTTAGTTAGTTAGTCAGTCAGTAAGTTAGTTAGTCAGTCAATCAGTGCGTTAGTTAGTTAGTCACTGAGTGAATTAGTTTGTCAGTCAGTCAATCAGTGAGTTAGTTTGTCAGTCAGTCAATCAGTGAGTTAGTTAGTTAGTCAATCAGTGAGTTAGTTAGTTAGTCAGTCAGTAAGTGAGTTAGTCAGTCAATCAGTGAGTTAGTTAGTCAGTCAATTAGTGAGTTAGTTAGTCAGTCAGTGAGTTAGTTTGTCAGTCAGTCAGTCAATCAGTGAGTTAGTTAGTTAGTCAGTCAATCAATCAGTGAGTTAGTTTGTCAGTCAGTCAATCAGTGAGTTAGTTAGTTAGTCAATCAGTGAGTTAGTTAGTTAGTCAGTCAATCAGTGAGTTAGTTAGTCAGTCAATTAGTGAGTTAGTTAGTCAGTCAGTGAGTTAGTTTGTCAGTCAGTCAATCAGTGAGTTAGTTAGTTAGTCAATCAGTGAGTTAGTTAGTTAGTCAGTCAATCAGTGAGTTAGTTAGTCAGTCAATTAGTGAGTTAGTTAGTCAGTCAGTGAGTTAGTTTGTCAGTCAGTCAATCAGTGAGTTAGTTAGTTAGTCAATCAGTGAGTTAGTTAGTTAGTCAGTCAATCAGTGAGTTAGTTAGTCAGTCAATTAGTGAGTTAGTTAGTCAGTCAGTGAGTTAGTTTGTCAGTCAGTCAATCAGTGAGTTAGTTAGTTAGTCAATCAGTGAGTTAGTTAGTTAGTCAGTCAATCAGTGAGTTAGTTAGTCAGTCAATTAGTGAGTTAGTTAGTCAGTCAGTGAGTTAGTTTGTCAGTCAGTCAATCAGTGAGTTAGTTAGTTAGTCAATCAGTGAGTTAGTTAGTTAGTCAGTCAATCAGTGAGTTAGTTAGTCAGTCAATTAGTGAGTTAGTTAGTCAGTCAGTGAGTTAGTTTGTCAGTCAGTCAATCAGTGAGTTAGTTAGTTAGTCAATCAGTGAGTTAGTTAGTTAGTCAGTCAATCAGTGAGTTAGTTAGTCAGTCAATTAGTGAGTTAGTTAGTCAGTCAGTGAGTTAGTTAGTCAGTCAATCAATCAGTGAGTTAGTTTGTCAGTCAGTCAATCAGTGAGTTAGTTAGTTAGTCAATCAGTGAGTTAGTTAGTTAGTCAGTCAATCAGTGAGTTAGTTAGTCAGTCAATTAGTGAGTTAGTTAGTCAGTCAGTGAGTTAGTTTGTCAGTCAGTCAATCAGTGAGTTAGTTAGTTAGTCAGTCAATCAGTGAGTTAGTTTGTCAGTCAGTCAATCAGTGAGTTAGTTAGTTAGTCAATCAGTGAGTTAGTTAGTTAGTCAGTCAGTAAGTTAGTTAGTCAGTCAATCAGTGAGTTAGTTAGTCAGTCAGTCAGTGAGTTTGTCAGTCAGTCAATCAGTGAGTTAGTTTGTCAGTCAGTCAATCAGTGAATTAGTTTGTCAGTCAGTCAATCAGTGAGTTAGTTTGTCAGTCAGTCAATCAATGAGTTAGTTTGTCAGTCAGTCAATCAGTGAGTTAGTTAGTCAGTCAATCAGTGAGTTAGTTAGTCAGTCAATCAGTGAGTTAGTTAGTCAGTCAATTAGTGAGTTAGTTAGTCAGTCAGTGAGTTAGTTTGTCAGTCAGTCAGTCAATCAGTGAGTTAGTTAGTTAGTCAGTCAATCAGTGAGTTAGTTTGTCAGTCAGTCAATCAGTGAGTTAGTTAGTTAGTCAATCAGTGAGTTAGTTAGTTAGTCAGTCAGTAAGTTAGTTAGTCAGTCAATCAGTGAGTTAGTTAGTCAGTCAATCAGTGAGTTAGTTAGTCAGTCAATCAGTGCGTTAGTCAGTCAGTCAGTTAGTTAGTTAGCGAAATTAAACGAAATTCGCTGAAACTCTGCAAAATATCATTCTCTAGAGGAAAACTATGACAACATTTCGTACCTGTATAGATTCCTTATTTCACGTGACCCAGCAAGTCCCATCAGTAAAGGCTGGTACTCTGACGCAATAGTATTCTTCTGGAGCTGTTTAAGCACTAGCTCCCAGTCCTCTTGCACTCCTTGGCGTACTCCGTAGAAATAGACAAGTCTACGAAGGGCTGGCGTTATACTATCGAGAAATACAGATCAGTAGTAGTCATTGAAGCATAATCCTTTGGGAACTGAATTTCTCTCTCTCGAGGGACCTGGAGATGAGTTTACTCTCTATAATATGTATATAATTTACTACCGAAATCACTCGACTGTTAGCACTGCCAAATTATAAACGATCTATCGTGTTTTGAATTTCGGTTAACTCACGTGACCATTTGGAGAGCTCCAAATGGTCATGTGACATAAGTTTCTCACTCTTTTCTGATCCTGGACACAGGCAGCCCAACCATTGCTTTTGAGGCTACTAATTTTGCCGCCTTTTTTGATGGGTTTCCTGTGGTAAAGCTTTACCACAGGAAGCGCGTGCAACTTTACCACAGGAAGCCCACCAAAAAAGGCGGCAAATATCATTTTATTGAATTATTTAGTAGCCTCAAAAGCAATGGTTGGGCTGCCTGTGTCCTGGAGACCTTTTTGAAAGTCACATCGGTAGTATTAAGCGCTAAGACTATAAACAAGTAGGCAGGCAGAAGAAAAGCTAATCTCCTATAGTTTTGAATATTACACTACTTTAGAAAACCCAAACGAGGCTACCATACACAGGGATCCCAAACCCAATCCTACCTTTTGGTCAGCGGATCTTTCTTCCATGCGTCAAACATGGTCGTCATATTCCCCAGACAAGAAACGGAACCTGCTTCACATTGAAAGCCAACTACAATCAGCCTCAGCAACCTGTAATGAATAAAGAAAGTAGAGTTGTACGAAGGTGTATCCGATAAAAGTAAAACGAATTTTTATGTCTTACTTTTCAAGATGGCTGCCATCATTATTAAATCCAACCTGTTTGTATAAGTCATGGCTCTGATAGGACAGGTATTTCTGCATGAAAACACATTGAATTAAATACCATCTTTGGCATTGGTTCTTGCGCGGAGTTTCTATTGCGCATGCTCTTCGTGCATGTTCAGGCGATAGTCCCACATGGTCCATTGTTATTATATATTCATACCTTCAAATTGTTCTCACCTTTAACAGACGCGAGGTATGGCTGTAATGGGGTAGAATGCTGAGTATATAACCTATGTTTTTCTGCACACCGATCCATGACAAGTAGTTCTTCTCTTTCCGCATATATATTGTAATGTCGAGTGCTCTCTTGACGCTCAATCTCTCTCCCCTGTAGCAATATTAAAGTTATGCAAGACAATATATCATCACAATCATCATAACCACTTTTACTCTACTGAGATTGCTTGCTATCAAAGGGTTGATTTCTAAGTACCTCACTAAGTTAAAAGCATCGTCTATCAGACCATAGCGATCAGCCTCTGAGAAAACCTACAAAGACAGCAACAGAAATGAAAAGTAAGAAAAGACAACAAGGAAAGAAAGGGAAGAGAAAGAGAAAGAAATGGAAGAAATGAAAATGAAAGTGAAAGCAAAAGGTAACAAAAGCAAATGAAAGGATTCCTATCAAAGTTAAGCAAAGAAGTACAGATTGCGATGTTTTCATTCCTGCAATGGATCGTGCTCGAGAGTCTAGCGGTGCTCTTCGGCGCGGGCTCGGATGAAACATCACACCGAAGAGCACCGCTGGATTCTCGCCACTTAGTTTTTGCGGAAACAATGTACAACGGCTGTCATACAATCTCATGACGCTATTACGACCACCCCGCTAATACGGACAGTTTTGCTTTGGCCCGTAGGTGTCCGTATTAACTGGGTTCCACTAAAATGTAAGACAAATAGCCTTCATGACATACTTACCGGGTGGTAATAGTCTAGTTGTGCAGCAAGCTGTCCCCACGTTTCTTCATCATAATTGACTCTGTAGAATCCAATCTGGTTTAGGTTACCTTTGATCCAGCCTTTACCATCCCACTTGATCTCAACTAAGAACATAGGATACAAAGTTAGTTTGTGTGACAGACAGACAACACAGGTAGGCAGACACGAAGACAGGCAGACACGAAGACAGGCAGACAGGCAGACAGGTAAGACACGAAGAAAAGCAGACACGAAGACAGACAGACACAAAGACAGGCAGACAAACATACAGGTAGCCAGACAGACCTATCTATGGTTTAGATACCTCACCTTTTTCTTGCGGATTTCCGTTTTTATACATCCACCTGCCAAAGGTTGAAGATGGAGTGGATTTGGATTGATTTGTAGCACTGTAATAGTAGGTGAAACGGAGGATCCACCTGAGGTCAATATACAGTAAATACATCATGTTTTGTAAGTCAGTTTAGATAGTTCGCACCAAATTGGGTACGTCTCCCCTTCTTCTATTGCTAGGGTCAAGGGAGAGCTCGTCTCCAGGAATCAGAGCTCGCCAGACAAATGGCGTCAATTCTTACACACAGACTTACATGGTTTTATCGATTTTGGCGGTTTTATCATAAACAAATCGCTCTTGTTGTACAATGTATTTTCCACCGTCAGATTTCTTCACGGTCAGTACAGGATGATTCGTCTTCTTCATCCACGTATTCATGATTTCCTTAAAGTTGGCGCATTCCTTGAGAGGACAAGTCTAAAAAGACACAACCATAAAAATTAGAGGACTGAATTCATACTGTATCAATTGCCCTATACCACTATGACGTCAAATCAAAACAATCTATTGTTTAAACGCTAAGGATCATGGTCGCTAGAGGGGGACAAAACAGCAACAACACAAAGGATTTCCCAAATAAATGTATTTTACAGACGGTCTGAAAGCGATAAAAGTCACCAAACATAGTAAATATTGTGGGAAAAGTATCGATGAACGTAATATCTGGAAACTAACCAATTTGAAAGCAAGCGAACCTCAGCAGAGAAGATTTAGTTCAAATTTCTATTGTTCTTCACGATTCTGTCCCCCACACGCGTCAATGCCACTGTTTTGCCGCCAAAAATGCCACACGCGTCAATGCCACAAAAAATATAAACCGGTAATTTCGAGGTTGTCCACTATTCCGGTTGGAACGAACCAACTGGAAATTTCTGAACCATTTGATGGAATCTCGTGGAATCTCTCGGTTCCAGTTCTCTCAGGGATCCCACAGAATACATTCCAAATCCAAACCGGATCAAAGCATTAATGGTAAGCTCACATTCCATCTGGTTTGCTACGTGAGTGGAAAAGTTAGTTACCATTATGCATCGGTCACCCCAACCGAAATTTTTGAACAAATGGAAAGCACCCCAGATCACGTCGGCTTGTCACCAAACAGTTCACTCATGTTCACAGATCGAATGACCGCGATGGTGAGTACATATAATAACAGACACATGCAATTATTCTCGTATAAAATGCAGCTTTGTTGTCCATATAAAAGACGTGCTTGCATGCAACTATGTAAACTTACTGATTGTAGAGCGTCCCACATATTGTCACCAACTGCGCTGCCATAAGCGTATTTGTTAAGGTAATTCTGGGGGGAAATAAGAAAAATTCGCTGTTTTTTATGTTCCACTCAAAAAAGCCATGACTGAATAAAACAATGGGTTTATGTTTACCTTCATTCCCTTGTTAAAGTTTTCCTTTTTTGGATAAAAGTTCTTAACCATGTTCAAGAGCGAAGAACCCTGTCGATAGAGAAAACAAATCAAATGAATAATGAATGGAGGGATGGATGGAATATGAAAATAAGATAAATACTTCATACCTTTTTATACACAATGTTATCAAATGTATCCCAATTAGGGGTCACCGTGGGCTCGATGACTGCACGAGTGTTCACCAGACCATCAATACCCAAAGCATAACCAAGGTTGGTGTGGACAAACTGTACATCCTGTAATCATATTATACAGGAGATAAGAATTGTTTCATTTGATTGGTCGCTATATTTTGTAAAGCAACTGTTATAGTCTTGGCATTCAGACTGGCATTCAGACAGACATTCAGACGGGCAGTCAGACAGGCAGTCAGACGGGCAGTCAGACGGGCAGTCAGACAGGCAGTCTGACAGGCAGTCAGACAGGCAGTCTTACAGGCAGTCAGACGGGCAGTCAGACGGGCAGTCAGACGGGCAGTCAGACGGGCAGTCAGACGGGCAGTCAGACGGGCAGTCAGACGGGCAGTCAGACGGGCAGTCAGACGGGCAGTCAGACGGGCAGTCAGACAGGCAGTCAGATGGGCAGTCAGACAGGCAGTCAGACGGGCAGTCTGACAGGCAGTCAGTCAGACGGTCAGTCAGACGGGCAGTCAGACGGGCAGTCAGACGGGCAGTCAGTCAGACGGGCAGTCAGACGGGCAGTCAGACGGGCAGTCAGACGGGCAGTCAGACAGGCAGTCAGACAGGCAGTCAGACAGGCAGTCAGACAGGCAGTCAGACAGGCAGTCAGACAGGCAGTCAGACAGGTAGTCAGACAGGCATTCAGACAGCCATTCAGACAGGCAGTCAGACAGCAAAAACAGAATATTGTGCAAAAATCGTTAATTATCGTCCTTACCCTTTTCCAATGAGTAAGAGACTTTGGTGATCCATCAAAGTAGGTAAAGTAGTCAGTAACTGCTTCGTTCAGCCATAAATCATTCCACCACTTCGTAGTGACATAGTTACCAAACCACTGAACAGAATGTACAAAATAGTATTAAAATCACCACCATCATTATCATCATCATCATCAACACCACCATCATCATCATCATCTATAGCTACCACTTCGTAGTGACATAGTTACCAAACCACTGAACAGAATGTACAAATTAGTATTAAAATCACCACCATCATTATCATCATCATCATCAACACCACCATCATCATCATCATCTATAGCTACCACTTCGTAGTGACATAGTTACCAAACCACTGAACAGAATGTACAAAATAGTATTAAAATCACCACCATCATTATCATCATCATCATCAACACCACCATCATTATCATCATCTATAGCTACCACTTCGTAGTGACATAGTTACCAAACCACTGAACAGAATGTACAAAATAGTATTAAAATCACCACCATCATTATCATCATCATCATCATCATCAACACCACCATCATCATCATCATCTATAGCTACCACTTCGTAGTGACATAGTTACCAAACCACTGAACAGAATGTACAAAATAGTATTAAAATCACCACCATCATTATCATCATCATCATCAACACCATCATCATCATCATCATCTATAGCTACCACTTCGTAGTGACATAGTTACCAAACCACTGAACAGAATGTACAAAATAGTATTAAAATCACCACCATCATTATCATCATCATCATCATCATCAACACCACCATCATCATCATCATCTATAGCTACCACTTCGTAGTGACATAGTTACCAAACCACTGAACAGAATGTACAAAATAGTATTAAAATCACCACCATCATTATCATCATCATCATCATCAACACCATCATCATCATCATCATCTATAGCTACCACTTCGTAGTGACATAGTTACCAAACCACTGAACAGAATGTACAAAATAGTATTAAAATCACCACCATCATTATCATCATCATCATTAGCCTCCTTTGCAGGCATTCTTAGTTAGGACCGCCCCCAAGAACGCCTGCAAAGGAGGCTACATCATCATCTATAGCCACTAATTGCAAGATTATCCACATTCATTGCTACCAACATTATCGATCGTCAAAATAGAGTCGTTTTCATATGAGTGTGAAGTAGTTACGGTACGGTTCATACGAAAACGACTCAACAGCATTACTACCCAGGATCATAGTAAACACCAAAGCCAACACCACTTTAATAACAACCATCATCATCATCATCACTATCATCACTCTCATCATCAATACAAGGACTGTCATCGTCACCATGGTGATTCAGCTAGAATCTCTAAACAAGGGGCATATCATCATTTATACCATATGTATGATTTCATGAGGCAGCCATCTAATCAGTAGATTCTGCTGGATTTCCTCCGATGAGAAGTCCTTCTTGTAGAGTAGGCCATCTTCTTCAAAGCGAATCGATCCCCAGTTCTCCATGGCGACGAAACACTCGGGCGGGGCAACAAAATCTTGTATATAAATGTACAACAAGGCAACGATTAGGGTAATATTGAATTCAGAATTACTCGAATACACAATGTATATAGTTGTGGATCACTCAGGAGTACTGTAATATTATATACTCTCATGTAAAATATACTCTTCTAAAAACGAAACGCACAGACACTTCTGTGTGGAACTTGATTAAATAAAATAAAATAATATTCAAACAATGCACCGTGCATTACTGTTTGAAAGAGCTCTTCAAAACAAAGAAACGCATAGACTTTATCTTGCGCTACGTACAGCATTCAAACGATCTTCTGTGCATTACGTTTTTGGAAAAGTTCTTCAAAATAATGCACAGATATACTCCTATCTTGCTACAATATGCAAAAGATCTGCCATGCATTACTTTTTTTAGAAGAGTATATATATTACGTACAATAATAATTTGTTAATAATAATATTTGACTATAAAAATCTGCGATAAAATGTTCTTAAAATACATTATAAAATATATAATGTAGACGACGTTTCGACGTTAACTGAACGCCATTATCAAGTCAAAGTAAAGTGAAAATGAAAGATATATATAACAATAAGAACAATAACGTTGATTAAACAAAAAAGTACTAAAGTCAAACAAAGAGTTTAGCACGCACGGAGTCCGTTTGTATATTTAGACTCAGTTTCTTAATGAACAACATCTCGTAGATTAGACAGTCAAATTTTCCTTTGCACTTCTTGAGAATGTGGAACTGTGATTGGTCGACATCGGTGTGGCTGCCATGTGCTGCTTGGAAGTGTTTACCAATGGTGGAATTCTTATGCTCAGCTACTCGTTGGTAAAGGTGTCTAGTGGTATAACCAACATATAATCTGCATCGCACAGATCACATACAAATTTATAGACAACACATTGTTGGTTAATGATAATAATAATTTGTTAATAATAATAATTTGCTAATAATAATTTGTTAATACTAATAATATGTTTGCCATCCAGTGGAGCTGTTCCAGTGGGATCTTCTGCTGAGTTCATTATTCAAGCGTTATGTGAGCACAGGCAAATTAAAGTAGGAATAAACATGCTTTTCTACCTAGTTTTGACATGGGATATTTGATCCCAAAAGTTGCTTCCATCTGCGTCAGGGTCTCATTTCCCATTCTCAGTGCAAAGTCCATTTGGTTGGTGTTGCCAGGCTGAGCGAATGCTCTGAGCTGGAAATTGAAAGAAAATTAAATTGAATAATGGCAAATGAGTATATATGCTTTGGTACTCCCTGGTGGACTACAGTGAAACCTGCAGCATTAAGCAGACATGGTCCCCTATCAAACAAATCCACAAATTCCTTGGTGTAAAATGATGCTATTTGCAAGCATTGTAAGGTTATCTAAATGTTTAATGAACACAGTAGAATTAATAAATCGGAAAGACATTTGAGAACATTATGACACACATTCTAAAAGAACCACTATTAAGCGGACACCCTGTATTAAGCGCATACTAGAGCACTTAATAATACAGGGTACACTCCCCGAGGGAGCTGTCCTCAATACAGATTTCACTGTAGTTGTCTGCACTGACCATATACCATACCTTGACTCCATTGGTAGATGTCAACTGCTTGGATTCAAAGTGTCCAACCACAACAGATACCAAGTAGGTGGACATCTTTGGTGTTTGTTTATAGTAAGTTGTTCTTGTCTGGTCTTTCACTTCTTCCTTCTCAATTGCATTGTTAGACAATGCTATCATGTCTTTGGGATGTTCAAGGCTGATTGTGAATGTGGCTTTCAGGGCAGGCTCATCAAAACATGGAAACACAGTACGAGCATCCAGTGGTTCTAGCAGTGTCGAGACAAAAGCCCTGCACAAACATTAACAATGAGTAGGATGTATCACCAAAGATCATTGTGTGTGACTGACTGACTGACTGATGTACCAATCGATTGATTCTATTCCTATAGAATCTTTACAGCCATTTATAAAATAACTATGATATAATGCGCATTCTGATCAGTCCCACATGCTCTAAATCTGCACATGTAATAGCATGCATACATGTTTTATATTTCTTCAATATTGTTTAATCGGTATTGATACACAAACACATCTACAGTACACTTACGCAGTTTTGCCATTGTTTTGTTTGTAAACACCTTTATGTAAACCAAATAGACTTTTTCCATAAACACCAATGAACTTAAGCTCAAGGGTGTATTTTCCCTTCTTCAAAGGTTCTTCAGTCTCAATCACGTGATAATTATGCTTTTGACATCAAATCGTTTCTGGATGGGAATTGCTGCTGCAGAGTCTGCAAGAAAAAGGAAATGGCAATACAGTTGTATTATTTAGGCTCGATTTCCAGCCGTGAAAATCGACACCCTATCGGGCTGAAAACCAAGCCTAATATTATTTCAAGGGAAATAGAACTCACATTAATTTTACATGAGATATTCATTCAACAACATTCTAAAGTTGTACATGTGATTACAGTTTTTCAACAAATAATCGAGGAAAACACTGGAATTTTAAAAAATGGGGAGAGGAAATGGAGAGAGGGGAGGTTCCCCTTTCTCCAAAGTACATGTACGCCTTTTAAGCTATAAACTATACATATTTCTTTTTGTGTGCACTTTTCATGTGCCGGATGCATTTATAAGACAATCGATAGATTACAAAAAGGTTTGACATCCGAACTGGACAGGATGTCTACATGTAGTTTACCCAGCAAACATGGAAATGAAAAAAAAATATTCAAAACTCCACAGAATATTTCTCACCTTGTTTTTTCACAGTTGCCTCTGTGATATTCAACCCATTGGAATGGATCAAAATTTGAGATGTTTCATTATGAACATTCACTGCAATAGTTTCATGGCCATCAAAACCATCTTTGTTGGGATCAACATTCAAATTCAAGTCATAATGAAGTGGAGCCGCAAAGCTTGGTAGGCGTATGTTATCCCATGGTCCTGGGGGTAGGGTGGGTGGGATGGGTGTTGTGGTTGGTTCATCACTACCCTCTTTGTCAACTTTTGCATCTGATAATAAGAAAAAACATGGATGAATAAAAAAGAGACAAATGAATGAATGTTCAAATGGAAGGATGGGTGAGTGGGAAAATGAGAAAATGTCTGAATAATGAACCTTTAACCTTTAATTAATGAAATTGAGACTATATGAAGCTAATTCGACAATAAGCAGCTGGTCAGATGCACACATGGAGATGGAACGACGGCAGTGAACTACACGTACATGTACGCAGGCACGAATGCTTCTGGGCTATAGCTACAGTACCTGTGCCTAGTGATGTACAAATGGAAAAAAAGGAAAAGAAGGAAGGAGCAAATGCATGAGAGAAAACAAACTGTCTAACCGAGAAGGAATGAAGGAATGGATAGGTAATACATACATGTACATCGATGAACATATAAATGATTGAATCAACAGGTAAATAATATAATAATAATATAATATTTAATCTTTGCGCCCATCACAATAACATGTTTTTTAGGGAGGTCCTAAAAATAATATATATAAAAATATAACAAAATGATATAATAAATAATATAAAGAATTAATAGTATAAACATTACAAATGTACAAATATAATTAATTATGGTAATAAAACAGTCATTTAAGTTATATAATACTTGATCTAAAGTTCTGAAGATGGATGGATGGATTGATGGATAATAATAATAATAATATTGCCTTTATTTCAATACAGTAACTCTATCAACAATAAGTCTACATAAATATAACTTAGCATTGGACTGCCTAGAGGCCGTGAAAGTAGATAATTAACATAAGTTATTACAATGATATGGATGGATGGATGGATGGATGGATGGATGGATGGATGGATGCCTGAGAGAACTTGAGTCGCAGAAGAGGGAGAGAGCGCGAGATAGAAAGCATGGGTGGCTGGATGGATTATTGATTTTGATGATCTACTATATGAGAAAGAAATAAGGAAATTCATAAGAACTGATGAGACTTTCACTATGCTGGCATTTGTGTTGCAATGAAATCTAACACTTCTCTAAACTGACTGCAATAATATTTCTCTAGTTGACTCATCACAAGACAGGGCCGTACACAGCACAGGGACAGGGGGGGCAGTTGCCCCCCCTAGCGCCCTCCCTAGCAAGGTGAAAAAGATACCAAAACGTACTGAGAACTGTACTATTTTTATTTATTTTTTGCTGTTAAATACATACTTCCCCCCCTTGAATTTTGGGTTATGTACGGCCCTGCAAGATCAACATGTTACTAACATGCAAAATATCACAAGGTACTTATTACATCTCCTTCTATTTCAGGCACATATTAAATGGACCTTGAAACCAGATTGTTTCTGTCAACATACTTGAACAAATTCCAAAGTCCTTGAACTTTGAAATAGAATAATAAATGAGATGCCAAAGATTTCTCATTGAAAATGCATTCAAAAGTGCCAATTTTGAATAGATTTTTTTTCATATATACATATTATATATATTTAATAGATAAATATCAAGTTCAAATCATACGGATAGAGTGCTCAATACCGAGGTAGGGCAAAATATCAATAACTGACTATTATAAACAATAGGCCATTGTCATGATGTTATTTGTATCCAGCCTCCGAGATAAACACAAAATCCCTATGTATTTACATAAAGTTGCAACATTCACCTGAAGAGTGTGGCAAGCTCCACCAGCTTGTCATACCAAACAGATTTGTAGTGAATATAAGATCAATGCTGAAGTAACTCAAGTTTGTCTTTTTATTTTACTATTATAATAATATTATATATATTTTTTTAATTTTATTTAAGCTTATTTTTTTATTTCTTGAAGTTGGACCTTTCAGTCTCTGCTCGTACATTTGACGGACATGCAGCTTTATCATTTATATTTTGTTGTGTTACAGCAGTTTTAACTGCATTAAACTGTGTCCAATAAATCGTTATTTACAGCTTAAAATCAGCATCGTTAGAGAAAGCGAAAGAGCCCCAAAGTGATATTATATAGGCGTCGACTCTTGACAATATTGGGTTCCCTGTGTCAATGCATGGTGCCTTTCATTGTCTATTTGTGTTATTCTCAATGTGAGGGACATGTGCAGTGTGAGTAAGTTTGAAGCTTTTTTGGGATGAAGGTGTGATTATTTGTGTATATTACAAGGATATAATCTACCTTGGTCATAGTACGGTTTCGTGACATAAGTTATATCCATACAAAACTTTCATATTGTTGTTGTTGTGCACACGCCCAGAAAAGATTACTTTGTGATTCATGCATGATTCACGTGTTTGAGATTGAGCTACGATGATCAATCTCATGCAAAATAAATTTCTCATCATCACGATCAGTTACAAAACGATGACATTTACATTCGAAGCGAGAGATATTAAAGCTTAAACCACACAGTAAGCTAATTTGGATCCGTTTATTTTGTGGTCGAATAAATCGAGCCACGCATTGTCGTAGCCATCGGCATCTGTCATTAAAATCAAAATCAGTAAACTTACCTTTATTTCGCCTCGCAGCACTTGGTGCACCAAGAAATGCAGCCAAGATGATGATTATGATGATAAGGATGATAACCAAGACTAGCGCCAGCAATATTACCAGTTTGCTAACAGTAACAACCTTCCCTGTACTCGATTTGTCGTCAGTCTTGGTCTCCTCCATGTTCTTCAGTGGTATTTGCTCTTGCTGGTTTGCCATAATCTTATAAAAATTCACTAGTAAGACGGAGAAATTTGGTCAACCCAATCCACCCTAGCCCAGACTTCACACTAACTGAACCTGAATATTCAGACTAAATATATTAGTTCATCAGATGACAAAGTCATTCTCGTACCCAGAGCCCGCTCGTCATTTGGTTTGTCGCTGGCTCTGGGAATCCCTGAAATTTTAGCGAATTTCATTGGCTGATGAAATCAACAATGACTGATCGTATTTGATTGGTTCATGAGATCAACAAAGATTCAAACTTGCAAGTCGAACGAAAGGAATGACAGCACAGGTAGCCCAAGCTGGGGACTTGTGGCGAGATTTACAGTAAATGTATGGAGGTTTACCCCAGCCAGCGACAAACCAAATGACGAGCGGGCTCTGGGTACGAGAATGCCGCTCTCAGGCAAATCAAATGAGTACACAAGAGTACGCGGGCTCTGGGTACGAGAATGATGACAAAGTCACGCATGCTCGTCCCCAGGGCTGTCACAGGTGAATGAATTTAGGGCATTTGTCCGACTAGGCCTGAGCACAAAAAGCCGGTTTTTAGAAGGTCAAAAGATTTTTAGAAAATCTTGGGATTTTTAGGGGAGGCCGGGCCTATGGCGGGGATTTGATTGTTTTCAAGAAATTTTCAGCCAATGAAATTCGCTAAAAAGGGATTCCCAGAGCCCTCCCCATGGGCTTTAAAGGAAAGGTCAAATGTGGTGAGATCAACAAAAAAAATTGTATACCCAGGGCAAAATGTCCCTCATTTTGCGTCGAGAGAAAAATCCATTTTATCTAAGCTTATATGTATCTCGAAGTCTTTCAAACGAAGCTCAAAATTTACACGAAGAGTGATGGTTATATCTTTAGGCTAGCAACTGAAAGGCGGTGCCAATCGAGGTGCTTACGAAGGCGAAAGATTTACATTTGAAGGAGAGAAGGAGAACCATTGAGAAAATATTTTGTATTTATAAACCCATTTGTCAGTTTTGAAAAATACAACAAAGCAAAAAAAGATCATCAAAACCCAAACTTCAGTTATTGAGGTCCACACTTGGACCTGATTGAGGTGTCAAAAACCACATCAGTTGCACTTCTTCTCTTAAACCCGTAGGAAGAAAAAGTACCATTCTTGATACTTCATCAATAATTTCATCGGAAGGAATACCCTTGTACTGTTTTAATAAACCGATAGACTTTGGTTTTATTCGTGGAAAGCCGAAAAGACAGGATATTTTTTTAAAGTCCTATTCCGCCAATCTCCCTGCAATCTGAATCAGAGAAAAAAAATTCATGGACTGATTTTGAAGCTGAACGTGGTGTGAACACAGCCTTTCCTCACTCATTGGATTTGCCTGATTTGGACATTTTATAACAGTTCTTAGCTATGGGTCTTACGGGATCTTAGTTTCGGGGGACTTTTTAAAATAGTTTTCCGAATTCCGGCCAAAACATTTTTCGAAATGACGGCGGCGATAGTATTGAATCGACTGAGAAAATAATCCAAGGGAAATTGATTTGAGTTATTTTGAAATACCGGGGTTGCACTGTACGTTTGACCTGCAACCTGCACTTTACACCGTCCGTTCTATCTTCATTCTTCATTCAGTCGATAAGCTAGCCTAGTAGACGCGTGTCCAGGCTTCCGTTTTACTTTGCTGGCCACCCGGGGCTGGCCACAACGAAAGCCTGGACACGCGTCTGCTTAGGAGGCAATCGATAAGTTACAGTGGAACCTCGATATAACGATACTCGATATAACGATGTTCCCGGTATAACGATCAACATTTGACAGCCCGGCAAATGTTACAGTAAATGTATGGAGAAAAATCCCGATTTAACGATACTCGATATAACGATATTCCGATATAAACGATCACAATCTTGCAGCCCAAACGTAAAATTTACCCTGATATAACGATAAAATAAATCATTGCGCGATGAAAAAGGTAGGTTTAACACTTGAAAACCCGATATAACGATATTTTTGGGTCTTTTCCCGAAAAATCGTTATATCGGGAATTCATTGTAACGATATCCCGATATAACGATCTAATTTGGTCAGTCCCTTGGCACATCGTTATATCGAGGTTCCACTGTACCAACATTTTGATTCAGTTGTGTTTTTATAATATAAGTTTCAAATCTTAAAATCGTAGAACTTTTATCATTCGATAAGTTACTTGAATAAAATGTTTTTTTTTAGATTGAAATAAGGTCACAGCGAAAACATTTCCGAAAACAGATTTTTCTTGAATGAAAAACATTTTTTATTTTGATCCTGCTCACTATGACGTCAGCGTGCAGTCCATCGACGGGCAACGTGCATAGTTTATAATATCTGCACGCTCGTGCACGCTAATTAACCAATCAGAGCGCGCGTTCTATTTTAGCTACCTTATTCGTACTTAATTCCGCGAGGCTTTAAGTTCGCGATTTTAAAAAAATCGCGAAATTAAAGCCTCGCGAAAAAAAGGCTCGCGGACTTTAAACACGCGAAATATAATACCCAGAGAAAAAAATACATATCGAAACCATTTAATCAACATGAACAATAAACGTTATTTAATACGAAATTGGTTGTTAAAACGACTTATTCAACATCATACTACCATTTGCAACTGAGCAACCGTATAGCGTAAACGTTTTTGTCTGTTTTAGCTACAAGTTTATAACATATAGTTAGTCTAGTTGACTGTCATCTTGTTCCTGTTTGTATAGAAATAAGTTTGGTTTTTTAGAAAAAATAAATGTTGTTGACACCGCTTTCGCGAAATTTAATGCTCTTTTTCATTTTCTCTTATCGAAATCGCGAAAATAAAGCCTCGCGAAATGCTGTCTTAACAAAATCGCGAAATTAAGTACGCGCGAAATTAAGTACGAATAAGGTATGTTATAAATGGCACTCGGAACATAACTGATTGCGAAATGAAGTGAGATATTGAAGTGTTTCGAAGCACACAGTCAGATACAATAAGTATAGGAAATACCACAGTTCGAGAAGAATTAATGAAAAATACCACGTTTATTTGATGAAAGTGGCTTAATACCACGAGTGCGTAGCACGAGTGGTATTCAGCCACTTTCATCAAATACAAGTGGTATTTTTCATTAATTCTTCGAGAACTAAGTGGTATTTCCTATTAATAACACACCTACAAAAAATATGAGTTTCTTTATAGTAGCAAATCGCACGTAACGCAATCACAACCACAAATAATAAAATAGCAATTTTCTTAATACCGTGCAATTAATTAATTGCACGGTGCAATTAATTAATTGCACGGTATTAAGAAAAAATCCACAGTCAATCGGCCAATCAGAAACGAGTATTTTTTGTAGGTGTGTTATTAACCCGGGAATAAACGTTGATCATGGACGATCTGAGACCAAGAGGAATAAAATAAAAATATCTCATAAGAAATTTTGACACTGGCAATTTCATAGGAATTACTATAAACGATCGTCCATGATCACTGTTTATTGAAATAAATAAATCAAATAGGTGTATATGTACTCCATATATGTGCTATACCTAATACTGCTATGTGACGCAGGTAGTGGTACGGTTTATGTGGCTCCTCTAGTCTAAGTTTTTGCTCTTTTGGTCTGGGATAGGTTTAGATTTCTAAGCTAATAGATCTGTAATAAGGTTTTTAGGTCTGGGATATGCATGATCAGGGTTTTGAGGTGTCCGCGGCACAGCCCTACCCTAAAACATTTATTATTACAGTAACAGGTACTGATTGACCAATATTTATGAGAATATAAATATCGGGATAAATATATTATTTTTAAACCTTAGATCGTATGACAAATTAAAACCTTTATTTAAAGTGCTACTTAGACGAAAATCGATCGAAGTTTAATTTAGCTGAAACTTCACTGAAATAATCTCAAAGAGCCATACAATTACTGGATAATGTGTTTTCTCAAAATTCCTATGGGAAGTATTACATTTTTATGAATCTTTAGAAGTGTCAGTGAGGTCATCTACTCAACCCAAACAATCAACACGGCTTCGCTCCATATATTTCTTTGTGTTTAGTTTCTTGAATTATTTTATTTCTATGAAGCTAAATGTTTGGGTGAAGGAGTTTTCTTACATTTTTTGTGCTTAGGATTGATTGTCTGACCAGTTGTCTTCAATGCAGAGCTGTTATCTGAACAAAACATTGAGATATTTTGACTCACAAAATACAAAGAAATGTATGCAGCTGAATGTTGGGTTGAGTAGATGACGTCACTGACACCTCTAAAGATTCATGAAAATATAGTACTTCCCTCTGGAATATCGAAAAAAGATTTTAACTAGTTATTATTAGACCCTTGAAGAATTATTCAATGAAGTTTCAGCTAAATTAAACTTCGATCGATTTACGTCTAAGTAGCACTTTAAGAATTCAGGGTAGCTCTGTCAGCAATAAAAAAAATATCGCTGTTCTCAATAGATGACTTTACAGTTAATTAACTCTCTTTTCAATCCAGACCAGAAGGATAATTTAGTATGATAAATCAGCCAACACCAGGCTTGTTGATCTGATCATAGTTCATAGATTAATACCGGTATATATTACCGTAACTATGATATGATCATATAGTATATCCATATTAACTTCACATCTTAAATTATTGGCAATGTTTTAATAAATTTTTTGTTTGGCAAAGAACTCCTTAGCATGCCCACATATAACATTGACACACAGAGGACACCTTAATGTCATCTGACGTGAACATGGCTGCTTGGACTGTAAGTGACTGGTAACAATGTCAGCCATTGCCTAGATGGAACAGACAGAACATTTATTGTTAGTTTTTGGCCCGGGGGGGGGGGGGGGGGGGGGGGGGGGGGAGGGGAGGGGGTGGTACTCCCCTATATACGCTATATGGGTATGTGCCGCGGGATAGGGTATGGTTTTTGAACTCCCAGGTCTGGGGTAGGGTATCATTTTTTGCCTTTTTAGGCTGGGATCGGGTACGTTTTGGTCTGGTATAGGGTATGGTTTCCGCAAT
Source organism: Actinostola sp. cb2023 (assembly GCA_033675265.1). Classification (NCBI taxonomy): domain Eukaryota; kingdom Metazoa; phylum Cnidaria; class Anthozoa; order Actiniaria; family Actinostolidae; genus Actinostola; species Actinostola sp. cb2023. The sequence goes on from JAUJYZ010000034.1 coordinate 557,838, forward strand.
AACGCCACTATCAGTCGCTATCAGTTTACATATCCCTTTAGCACGCTTTCAATCTGGGATAGGGTATACATTTTTAAGCTTTAGTCTGGAATAGGGTATGGAAAATCAAAATTTTAGGTCTGGAATAGGGTCAGGGTTTTGAGGTGTCCGCGGCACACCCCTACCCAAAAATACCCTTAGTGCTCCCCCCCCCCCCCCCCCCCCCCCGGGTTTTTGGTGCATTATGGTGTTGTAACACAATAATAATAATTATGAACTAATTGCAACACAATAATAATTATTATTGAATACGCTTTTAATAGGGTGTCGTAGAGTTTTGAAATGTCATAAAGGACTACCATGCTAAGAGTGCTCACACTTAATCCATGAAAAAGTGCTAACTATGTACGGTAATTAGTGCTAAATTGCACTAATTAATCAATAGAAAATAAAGGATTTTGTGCTATTTAGTATTATTTAGTTAACCTTTTCACGGATATAATATTTGCACTCTAAAGACACTGTGCCTATTATGGGATACCTGGAAAGTGTTCATAAAAGGACAGAAGCAATAAATTAGATATACATGTATACAATGTACAAACCTGAATAAAGATTGGATTATCATTTAAAGAAGCTGCTCTTCGTATATGCTCAACACCAGCCTATGAATGTAAACATAATATTCATTGGTGAACTAAAAGTAATAAAATATTTGAATATAAATATTACCCTAATCAGGGATGGTGGGTTCAGGGGGCTACAACCTATATACCCCCTATAATATGTACCCCCTATATATGTACCCCCTATATATGTCTTTGTCACCTGTCTGTCTGTCCATTTCTCTCTCTAAAGCTTCACAACTCTTTCTTTAAAACATTTGTGGATCAAGTCCATGCTAATCACTAAACACTGCATGGAACTCCTAGAGTTCTCCATCCATCCCTTCATGTCCCTTGCTCTTTTATATTTTCCCTTTTGCATTCTCTAATCTTTTTCCCCACAGGTATCCCACAATATTTTTTTCTTGCATGCACAGAGCGCACCTTCGACCTACGTATAGTTGTATCAAGTGTTTGAATCATACATGGAGAACCACAGGCAGCCCAACTTCAGAGACTATATAGCAATAATGAATAAAAAGATATTCATGTTCTTTATAGCGAGCAGGGTAAGTATTACATTGGGCTACCTGTGCTCTTATGCGCGGAATCACACATCGTTTTTCCATGTGTTTACAGTCAATACCCTTTTGACCATTAACATTTTAACAATAGGCGACTTGCATGATGGCATCACATACTACAAGTACCAGAATGCTGTGCCCATTTTCTTTTGTTAGATAATTAGCACCAATTGTTTTATTATTCTCATGAGGGAATAAAAATCTGAATAAGAAAGAAAATTCCCTTTAGCATTCTGGTACTTGTAGTAAAACAACGTCATCATGCAAGTCACCTATTACAATCCCCCCACCTCCAGATAAATGGATATTATAACAACTGAATTTACCTCTTTTGCAACTTCTTCTGCATATTCAATATCTAATTCGTGAAGTGTTTCTATGTGGTCTGATGTAAAGGCTATTGGGACAAGTAGCATGTTTTTCTTGCCATTTTTAGCAAAGCCTTTGATGGAATCGTCGGTTTGAGGCCCTAGCCATGGTAATGGACCAACCTTTAATTTTTAACATATATGTACATGGTATATAAATATGTCTATATATATTTATAGTATGTACAGTGTACAATGATCACAATGTTAAATAACAACAACTGTTGGGCTGTCATTATGTGACAGTCGATCCTTCTAGTGTGATTGATGTGTTACAATGATGGAGTGACATGATAATAATAATAATCTATCATGTATATATATATATGTTGGCTATTCTATGAAAGTCAAAATTTTGGTGTGATTGCACTACACCCTTGATAACTCAGTGTGGTATATCAATGTATGATTGCACTACACCCTTGATAACTCAGTGTGGTATATCAATGTATGATTGCACTACACCCTTGATAACTCAGTGTGGTATATCAATGTATGATTGCACTACACCCTTGATAACTCAGTGTGGTATATCAATGTATGATTGCACTACACCCTTGATAACTCAGTGTGGTATATCAATGTATGATTGCACTACACCCTTGATAACTCAGTGTGGTATATCAATGTATGATTGCACTACACCCTTGATAACTCAGTGTGGTGTATCAATGTATGATTGCACTACACCCTTGATAACTCAGTGTGGTGTATCAATGTATGATTGCACTACACCCTTGATAACTCAGTGTGGTATATCAATGTATGATTGCACTACACCCTTGATAACTCAGTGTGGTATATCAATGTATGATTGCACTACACCCTTGATAACTCAGTGTGGTATATCAATGTATGATTGCACTACACCCTTGATAACTCAGTGTGGTGTATCAATGTATGATTGCACTACACCCTTGATAACTCAGTGTGGTATATCAATGTATGATTGCACTACACCCTTGATAACTCAGTGTGGTATATCAATGTATGATTGCACTACACCCTTGATAACTCAGTGTGTGGTATATCAATGTATGATTGCACTACACCCTTGATAACTCAGTGTGGTATATCAATGTATGATTGCACTACATGATAATGATTGCATATCAATGTATGATTGCACTACACCCTTGATAACTCAGTGTGGTATATCAATGTATGATTGCACTACACCCTTGATAACTCAGTGTGGTGTATCAATGTATGATTGCACTACACCCTTGATAACTCAGTGTGGTATATCAATGTATGATTGCACTACACCCTTGATAACTCAGTGTGGTATATATCAATGTATGATTGCACTGTATGATTGCACTACACCCTTGATAACTCAGTGTGGTATATCAATGTATGATTGCACAGTGATAATCAGTGTGGTATATCAATGTATGATATACACCCTTGATAACTCAGTGAGTGTATCAATGTATGGTGTACTGCACCCTTGATAACTCAGTGTTGATATACCACTCAGTGTGAGTTACCCTTGATCAATGTATGATTGCACTACACCCTTGATAACTCAGTGTGGTGTATCAATGTATGATTGCACTACACCCTTGATAACTCAGTGTGGTGTATCAATGTATGATTGCACTACACCCTTGATAACTCAGTGTGGTGTATCAATGTATGATTGCACTACACCCTTGATAACTCAGTGTGGTATATCAATGTATGATGCACTGCACTGACACCCTTGATAACTCAGTGTGGTATATCAATGTATGATTGCACTACACCCTTGATAACTCAGTGTGGTATATCAATGTATGATTGCACTACACCCTTGATAACTCAGTGTGGTGTATCAATGTATGATTGCACTACACCCTTGATAACTCAGTGTGGTATATCAATGTATGATTGCACTACACCCTTGATAACTCTCAGTGTGGTATATCAATGTATGATTGCACCCTTGATACAGTGTGGTATATCAATGTATGATTGCACTACACCCTTGATAACTCTTGATAACTCCTTGATAACTCAGTGTGGTATATCAATGTATGATTGCACTACACCCTTGATAACTCAGTGTGGTATATCAATGTATGATTGCACTACACCCTTGATAACTCAGTGTGGTATATCAATGTATGATTGCACTACACCCTTGATCTCAGTGTGGTATATCAATGTATGATTGCACTACACCCTTGATAACTCATGTATGATTGCACTACACCCTTGATAACTCAGTGTGGTATATCAATGTATGATTGCACTACACCCTTGATAACTCAGTGTGGTATATCAATGTATGATTGCACTACACCCTTGATAACTCAGTGTGGTGTATCAATGTATGATTGCACTACACCCTTGATAACTCAGTGTGGTGTATCAATGTATGATTGCACTACACCCTTGATAACTCAGTGTGGTGTATCAATGTATGATTGCACTACACCCTTGATAACTCAGTGTGGTGTATCACTGTATGACACTACCCTTGATAACTCAGTGTGGTATATCAATGTATGATTGCACTACACCCTTGATAACTCAGTGTGGTATATCAATGTATGAGGGAGCATATAGATCTGTCATGGGCAAAATGTTAATAATTTATTTATCCACTAACTGTCTGAAGCGCTTTACAATAATGTGTGCAAGTGTTATTAATCTTTGAGTAACAGAATCCTTACAGTCAAACTAAGAAAACTGTGGACACCTAAAATATGTCTGGAATGTTCATTGTGACCAATCACATACGAGAGTAGTCAAGCATGTCGAACAAGTTCCAAAATATTTTTTCTTCAAAATCGCTAAAATCTAATCTCTGTAGCATAGTGTATATATATATGCATCTCTCAAATGATAATAATAATAAATGATGCATAGCAATAGCAATAGCAATCTAACTTCGTACAAGATATACGTAAGACAGAACGTAAATATTGAAACTGAACAGCCTTGTTTGGTGATTGATAACAATCTGTGGTTTCAAGATCTGGCATATGATTGGTCACAACACAATGAACATTCCAGACATATTTTAGGTTTTCTTAGTTCGACTGTAATACAACAAATTACATGTACATTTTGTGGAAGTCACTCAGCTCAATAGTGTGGTTTAACAAATAGTCATCTATAAGTAAGTAAGCAAGCAAGCAAGGAAGAAGGCAAGCAAGCAAGGAAGAAGGCAAGCAAGCAAGCAAGCAAGCAAGCAAGCAAGCAAGCAAGCAAGCAAGCAGCAAGTAAGCAAGTAAGCAAGTAAGCAAGCAAGCAAGCAAGCAAGCAAGCAAGTAAGCAAGCAAGTAAGTAAGCAAGTAAGCAAGCAAGCAAGCAAGCAAGCAAGCAAGCAAGCAAGCAAGTAAGCAAGTAAGTAAGTAAGTAAGCAAGCAAGTAAGCAAGTAAGTAAGCAAGTAAGCAAGTAAGCAAGTAAGTAAGCAAGTAAGTAAGCAAGTAAGCAAGTAAGTAAGCAAGCAAGTAAGCAAGTAAGTAAGCAAGCAAGTAAGCAAGCAAGTAAGTAAGCAAGCAAGTAAGCAAGCAAGTAAGCAAGTAAGCAAGTAAGTAAGCAAGTAAGCAAGCAAGCAAGCAAGTAAGTAAGCAAGTAAGCAAGCAAGCAAGTAAGCAAGCAAGCAAGTAAGTAAGCAAGCAAGTAAGCAAGCAAGCAAGCAAGCAAGCAAGTAAGCAAGCAAGTAAGCAAGCAAGTAAGTAAGCAAGCAAGTAAGCAAGCAAGCAAGCAAGCAAGCAAGCAAGTAAGCAAGTAAGCAAGCAAGCAAGTAAGCAAGCAAGCATGTAAGCAAGCAAGTAAGTAAGCAAGCAAGCATGTAAGCAAGCAAGTAAGTAAGCAAGCATGTAAGCAAGCAAGCAAGCAAGCAAGCAAGCAAGCAAGCAAGCAAGCAAGTAAGTAAGCAAGCAAGCAAGTAAGTAAGCAAGCATGTAAGCAAGCAAGTAAGTAAGCAAGCATGTAAGCAAGCAAGCAAGCAAGTAAGCAAGTAAGTAAGCAAGCAAGCAAGCAAGTAAGCAAGCAAGCAAGCAAGTAAGTAAGCAAGCAAGTAAGCAAGTAAGCAAGTAAGTAAGCAAGTAAGTAAGCAAGCATGTAAGCAAGCAAGTAAGCAAGCAAGTAAGCAAGCAAGTAAGCAAGCAAGCAAGTAAGCAAGCAAGCAAGTAAGTAAGCAAGCAAGTAAGTAAGCAAGCAAGCAAGCAAGCAAGCAAGCAAGCAAGTAAGCAAGCAAGCATGTAAGCAAGCAAGTAAGTAAGCAAGCATGTAAGCAAGCAAGCAAGCAAGTAAGCAAGTAAGTAAGCAAGTAAGTAAGCAAGCAAGCAAGTAAGTAAGTAAGCAAGCAAGCAAGTAAGCAAGCAAGCAAGCAAGCAAGCAAGCAAGTAAGTAAGCAAGTAAGTAAGCAAGCAAGTAAGTAAGCAAGCAAGCAAGTAAGCAAGCAAGTAAGTAAGCAAGCAAGTAAGTAAGCAAGCAAGCAAGTAAGCAAGCAAGCAAGCAAGCAAGCAAGCAAGCAAGCAAGCAAGCAAGCAAGCAAGCAAGCAAGCAAGCAAGCAAGTAAGTAAGCAAGCAAGCAAGTAAGTAAGCAAGCAAGCAAGTAAGTAAGCAAGCAAGCAAGCAAGTAAGTAAGCAAGCAAGTAAGTAAGCAAGCAAGCAAGCAAGCAAGCAAGCAAGTAAGCAAGCAAGTAAGCAAGTAAGTAAGTAAGCAAGCAAGCAAGCAAGCAAGCAAGCAAGCAAGCAAGCAAGCAAGCAAGTAAGTAAGCAAGCAAGCAAGTAAGTAAGCAAGCAAGCAAGTAAGTAAGCAAGTAAGTAAGCAAGCATGTAAGCAAGCAAGTAAGTAAGCAAGCATGTAAGCAAGCAAGCAAGCAAGTAAGCAAGCAAGCAAGCAAGTAAGTAAGCAAGTAAGCAAGTAAGTAAGCAAGCAAGCAAGTAAGTAAGCAAGCAAGTAAGCAAGTAAGTAAGCAAGTAAGTAAGCAAGTAAGTAAGCAAGCATGTAAGCAAGCAAGTAAGCAATCATGTAAGCAAGCAAGCAAGCAAGCAAGCAAGTAAGCAAGCAAGCAAGTAAGCAAGCAAGTAAGCAAGCAAGTAAGCAAGCAAGTAAGCAAGTAAGTAAATAAGTAAGTAATTTATTCACGTAAACACAAAGGAGCTTACAATAAAACTCATTAGAACATACACATGCTAATTATAAAAAAACTAAGTATCTAAGAATATTACATATAAATCTATAAATCTGTTAAAAACATTAAAATATCCTATAAAAGAACAAACCTTAGACTGCCATACCAGTTGATATGTATGAGAGAAGTCTAGTGCCTCCATTACCCGCTGGACAGTTGCTGCAACTTCTTGTGGATAGTGGTCACCTCTGTGAACAACCTATAGTATGTAATTACAGTCACCTCTGTGAACAACCTATAGTATGTAATTACAGTCACCTCTGTGAACAACCTATAGTATGTAATTACAGTCACCTCTGTGAACAACCTATAGTATGTAATTACAGTCACCTCTGTGAACAACCTATAGTGTGTAATTACAGTCACCTCTGTGAACAACCTATAGTATGTAATTACAGTCACATTCACCACACCTCTGTGAACAACCTATAGTATGTAATTACAGTCACATTCACCACACCTCTGTGAACAACCTATAGTATGTAATTAGTCACATTCACCACACCTCTGTGAACAACCTATAGTATGTAATTACAGTCACATTCACCTCTGTGAACAACCTATAGTATGTAATTACAGTCACATTCACCTCTGTGAACAACCTATAGTATGTAATTACAGTCACATTCACCTCTGTGAACAACCTATAGTATGTAATTACAGTCACATTTACCTCTGTGAACAATCTATAGTATGTAATTACAGTCACATTCACCTCTGTGAACAACCTATAGTATGTAATTACAGTCACATTTACCTCTTCGTAATGACCACCTCAAGACAACATTTGGTGGACCTTGTGTAAGACAGTAATTTTATTGCAATGTAGCTAGTGGCTGTAAGTGCCACATTCTGCACAATATATATTGCTTGCAATTTTGTGGCTGCATATGATAATGCAGATACATGTATCATCAATATTGCATGCAGCAATTAAGTTGGATTAACATCAGTCATATTACCTGCAATGGCAGTCAGTGCCTCTAACTTGCATGTACTGTATATGCACACTGTAAAAACGTACCGACATTGGTAGAGCATGAGCGGAAAATAACATTACAACATCTTTGTGCACTTCTTCAGAAAATTGTTGTAGCAATTAATTAATTAATACATTAGTCAATGTCACCTGCAAAAGCACTGTGCTTCTTCTACTCACTCTATTAGCATTACTAACTAGTATGTATACAGTCCTTTCAGACTTCTACTCACTCTATTAGCATTACTAACTAGTATGTATACAGTCCTTTCAGAAAACCTTGTAGCAATTAATTAATTAATACATTAGTCAATGTCACCTGCAAAAGCACTGTGCTTCTTCTACTCACTCTATTAGCATTACTAACTAGTATGTATACAGTCCTTTCAAACTTCTACTCACTCTATTAGCATTACTAACTAGTATGTATACAGTCCTTTCAGACTTCTACTCACTCTATTAGCATTACTAACTAGTATGTATACAGTCCTTTCAGAAAACCTTGTAGCAATTAATTAATTAATACATTAGTCAATGTCACCTGCAAAAGCACTGTGCTTCTTCTACTCACTCTATTAGCATTACTAACTAGTATGTATACAGTCCTTTCAGACTTCTACTCACTCTATTAGCATTACTAACTAGTATGTATACAGTCCTTTCAGACTTCTACTCACTCTATTAGCATTACTAACTAGTATGTATACAGTCCTTTCAAACTTCTACTCACTCTATTAGCATTACTAACTAGTATGTATACAGTCCTTTCAGAAAACGTTGTAGCAATTAATTAATTAATACATTAGTCAATGTCACCTGCAAAAGCACTGTGCTTCTTCTACTCACTCTATTAGCATTACTAACTAGTATGTATACAGTCCTTTCAAACTTCTACTCACTCTATTAGCATTACTAACTAGTATGTATACAGTCCTTTCAAACTTCTACTCACTCTATTAGCATTACTAACTAGTATGTATACAGTCCTTTCAGACTTCTACTCACTCTATTAGCATTACTAACTAGTATGTATACAGTCCTTTCAAACTTCTACTCACTCTATTAGCATTACTAACTAGTATGTATACAGTCCTTTCAGACTTCTACTCACTCTATTAGCATTACTAACTAGTATGTATACAGTCCTTTCAAACTTCTACTCACTCTATTAGCATTACTAACTAGTATGTATACAGTCCTTTCAAACTTCTACTCACTCTATTAGCATTACTAACTAGTATGTATACAGTCCTTTCAGAAAACGTTGTAGCAATTAATTAATTAATACATTAGTCAATGTCACCTGCAAAAGCACTGTGCTTCTTCTACTCACTCTATTAGCATTACTAACTAGTATGTATACAGTCCTTTCAGACTTCTACTCACTCTATTAGCATTACTAACTAGTATGTATACAGTCCTTTCAAACTTCTACTCACTCTATTAGCATTACTAACTAGTATGTATACAGTCCTTTCAGAAAACGTTGTAGCAATTAATTAATTAATACATTAGTCAATGTCACCTGCAAAAGCACTGTGCTTCTTCTACTCACTCTATTAGCATTACTAACTAGTATGTATACAGTCCTTTCAGAAAACCTTGTAGCAATTAATTAATTAATACATTAGTCAATGTCACCTGCAAAAGCACTGTGCTTCTTCTACTCACTCTATTAGCATTACTAACTAGTATGTATACAGTCCTTTCAGACTTCTACTCACTCTATTAGCATTACTAACTAGTATGTATACAGTCCTTTCAGACTTCTACTCACTCTATTAGCATTACTAACTAGTATGTATACAGTCCTTTCAAACTTCTACTCACTCTATTAGCATTACTAACTAGTATGTATACAGTCCTTTCAGAAAACGTTGTAGCAATTAATTAATTAATACATTAGTCAATGTCACCTGCAAAAGCACTGTGCTTCTTCTACTCACTCTATTAGCATTACTAACTAGTATGTATACAGTCCTTTCAGAAAACGTTGTAGCAATTAATTAATTAATACATTAGTCAATGTCACCTGCAAAAGCACTGTGCTTCTTCTACTCACTCTATTAGCATTACTAACTAGTATGTATACAGTCCTTTCAGAAAACGTTGTAGCAATTAATTAATTAATACATTAGTCAATGTCACCTGCAAAAGCACTGTGCTTCTTCTACTCACTCTATTAGCATTACTAACTAGTATGTATACAGTCCTTTCAGAAAACGTTGTAGCAATTAATTAATTAATACATTAGTCAATGTCACCTGCAAAAGCACTGTGCTTCTTCTACTCACTCTATTAGCATTACTAACTAGTATGTATACAGTCCTTTCAGAAAACGTTGTAGCAATTAATTAATAATAATACATTAGTCAATGTCACCTGCAAAAGCACTGTGCTTCTTCTACTCACTCTATTAGCATTACTAACTAGTATGTATACAGTCCTTTCAGAAAACGTTGTAGCAATTAATTAATTAATACATTAGTCAATGTCACCTGCAAAAGCACTGTGCTTCTTCTACTCACTCTATTAGCATTACTAACTAGTATGTATACAGTCCTTTCAGACTTCTACTCACTCTATTAGCATTACTAACTAGTATGTATACAGTCCTTTCAGAAAACCTTGTAGCAATTAATTAATTAATACATTAGTCAATGTCACCTGCAAAAGCACTGTGCTTCTTCTACTCACTCTATTAGCATTACTAACTAGTATGTATACAGTCCTTTCAGACTTCTACTCACTCTATTAGCATTAAACTAGTATGTATACAGTCCTTTCAGAAAACCTTGTAGCAATTAATTAATTAATACATTAGTCAATGTCACCTGCAAAAGCACTGTGCTTCTTCTACTCACTCTATTAGCATTACTAACTAGTATGTATACAGTCCTTTCAGAAAACTCACTCTATTAGCATTACTAACTAGTATGTATACAGTCCTTTCAGACTTCTACTCACTCTATTAGCATTACTAACTAGTATGTATACAGTCCTTTCAGACTTCTACTCACTCTATTAGCATTACTAACTAGTATGTATACAGTCCTTTCAAACTTCTACTCACTCTATTAGCATTACTAACTAGTATGTATACAGTCCTTTCAAACTTCTACTCACTCTATTAGCATTACTAACTAGTATGTATACAGTCCTTTCAGAAAATTGTTGTAGCAATTAATTAATTAATACATTAGTCAATGTCACCTGCAAAAGCACTGTGCTTCTTCTACTCACTCTATTAGCATTACTAACTAGTATGTATACAGTCCTTTCAGAAAACGTTGTAGCAATTAATTAATTAATACATTAGTCAATGTCACCTGCAAAAGCACTGTGCTTCTTCTACTCACTCTATTAGCATTACTAACTAGTATGTATAGTCCTTTCAAACTTCTACTCACTCTATTAGCATTACTAACTAGTATGTATACAGTCCTTTCAGACTTCTACTCACTCTATTAGCATTACTAACTAGTATGTATACAGTCCTTTCAAACTTCTACTCACTCTATTAGCACCTACTAACTAGTATGTATACAGTCCTTTCAAACTTCTACTCACTCTATTAGCATTACTAACTAGTATGTATACAGTCCTTTCAAACTTCTACTCACTCTATTAGCATTACTAACTAGTATGTATACAGTCCTTTCAGACTTCTACTCACTCTATTAGCATTACTAACTAGTATGTATACAGTCCTTTCAAACTTCTACTCACTCTATTAGCATTACTAACTAGTATGTATACAGTCCTTTCAGACTTCTACTCACTCTATTAGCATTACTAACTAGTATGTATACAGTCCTTTCAAACTTCTACTCACTCTATTAGCATTACTAACTAGTATGTATACAGTCCTTTCAAACTTCTACTCACTCTATTAGCATTACTAACTAGTATGTATACAGTCCTTTCAAACTTCTACTCACTCTATTAGCATTACTAACTAGTATGTATACAGTCCTTTCAGACTTCTACTCACTCTATTAGCATTACTAACTAGTATGTATACAGTCCTTTCAGACTTCTACTCACTCTATTAGCATTACTAACTAGTATGTATACAGTCCCTTTCAAACTTCTACTCACTCTATTAGCATTACTAACTAGTATGTATACAGTCCTTTCAAACTTCTACTCACTCTATTAGCATTACTAACTAGTATGTATACAGTCCTTTCAAACTTCTACTCACTCTATTAGCATTACTAACTAGTATGTATACAGTCCTTTCAAACTTCTACTCACTCTATTAGCATTACTAACTAGTATGTATACAGTCCTTTCAAACTTCTACTCACTCTATTAGCATTACTAACTAGTATGTATACAGTCCTTTCAGAAAACGTTGTAGCAATTAATTAATTAATACATTAGTCAATGTCACCTGCAAAAGCACTGTGCTTCTTCTACTCACTCTATTAGCATTACTAACTAGTATGTATACAGTCCTTTCAGAAAATTGTTGTAGCAATTAATTAATTAATACATTAGTCAATGTCACCTGCAAAAGCACTGTGCTTCTTCTACTCACTCTATTAGCATTACTAACTAGTATGTATACAGTCCTTTCAGAAAACGTTGTAGCAATTAATTAATTAATACATTAGTCAATGTCACCTGCAAAAGCACTGTGCTTCTTCTACTCACTCACTATTAGCATTACTAACTAGTATGTATACAGTCCTTTCAGAAAACGTTGTAGCAATTAATTAATTAATACATTAGTCAATGTCACCTGCAAAAGCACTGTGCTTCTTCTACTCACTCTATTAGCATTACTAACTAGTATGTATACAGTCCTTTCAGAAAACGTTGTAGCAATTAATTAATTAATACATTAGTCAATGTCACCTGCAAAAGCACTGTGCTTCTTCTACTCACTCTATTAGCATTACTAACTAGTATGTATACAGTCCTTTCAGACTTCTACTCACTCTATTAGCATTACTAACTAGTATGTATACAGTCCTTTCAGAAAACGTTGTAGCAATTAATTAATTAATACATTAGTCAATGTCACCTGCAAAAGCACTGTGCTTCTTCTACTCACTCTATTAGCATTACTAACTAGTATGTATACAGTCCTTTCAGACTTCTACTCACTCTATTAGCATTACTAACTAGTATGTATACAGTCCTTTCAAACTTCTACTCACTCTATTAGCATTACTAACTAGTATGTATACAGTCCTTTCAGAAAACGTTGTAGCAATTAATTAATTAATACATTAGTCAATGTCACCTGCAAAAGCACTGTGCTTCTTCTACTCACTCTATTAGCATTACTAACTAGTATGTATACAGTCCTTTCAGACTTCTACTCACTCTATTAGCATTACTAACTAGTATGTATACAGTCCTTTCAAACTTCTACTCACTCTATTAGCATTACTAACTAGTATGTATACAGTCCTTTCAAACTTCTACTCACTCTATTAGCATTACTAACTAGTATGTATACAGTCCTTTCAAACTTCTACTCACTCTATTAGCATTACTAACTAGTATGTATACAGTCCTTTCAGACTTCTACTCACTCTATTAGCATTACTAACTAGTATGTATACAGTCCTTTCAAACTTCTACTCACTCTATTAGCATTACTAACTAGTATGTATACAGTCCTTTCAAACTTCTACTCACTCTATTAGCATTACTAACTAGTATGTATACAGTCCTTTCAAACTTCTACTCACTCTATTAGCATTACTAACTAGTATGTATACAGTCCTTTCAAACTTCTACTCACTCTATTAGCATTACTAACTAGTATGTATACAGTCCTTTCAAACTTCTACTCACTCTATTAGCATTACTAACTAGTATGTATACAGTCCTTTCAGACTTCTACTCACTCTATTAGCATTACTAACTAGTATGTATACAGTCCTTTCAAACTTCTACTCACTCTATTAGCATTACTAACTAGTATGTATACAGTCCTTTCAAACTTCTACTCACTCTATTAGCATTACTAACTAGTATGTATACAGTCCTTTCAAACTTCTACTCACTCTATTAGCATTACTAACTAGTATGTATACAGTCCTTTCAGAAAACGTTGTAGCAATTAATTAATTAATACATTAGTCAATGTCACCTGCAAAAGCACTGTGCTTCTTCTACTCACTCTATTAGCATTACTAACTAGTATGTATACAGTCCTTTCAGACTTCTACTCACTCTATTAGCATTACTAACTAGTATGTATACAGTCCTTTCAGACTTCTACTCACTCTATTAGCATTACTAACTAGTATGTATACAGTCCTTTCAAACTTCTACTCACTCTATTAGCATTACTAACTAGTATGTATACAGTCCTTTCAAACTTCTACTCACTCTATTAGCATTACTAACTAGTATGTATACAGTCCTTTCAGACTTCTACTCACTCTATTAGCATTACTAACTAGTATGTATACAGTCCTTTCAAACTTCTACTCACTCTATTAGCATTACTAACTAGTATGTATACAGTCCTTTCAAACTTCTACTCACTCTATTAGCATTACTAACTCTATGTATACAGTCCTTTCAGAAAACGTTGTAGCAATTAATTAATTATACATTAGTCAATGTCACCTGCAAAAGCACTGTGCTTCTTCTACTCACTCTATTAGCATTACTAACTAGTATGTATACAGTCCTTTCAAACTTCTACTCACTCTATTAGCATTACTAACTAGTATGTATACAGTCCTTTCAAACTTCTACTCACTCTATTAGCATTACTAACTAGTATGTATACAGTCCTTTCAGACTTCTACTCACTCTATTAGCATTACTAACTAGTATGTATACAGTCCTTTCAGAAAACCTTGTAGCAATTAATTAATTAATACATTAGTCAATGTCACCTGCAAAAGCACTGTGCTTCTTCTACTCACTCTATTAGCATTACTAACTAGTATGTATACAGTCCTTTCAGAAAACCTTGTAGCACTAATAATTAATACATTAGTCAATGTCACCTGCAAAAAAGCACTGTTTTCTTCTACTCACTCTATTAGCATTACTAACTAGTATGTATACAGTCCTTTCAGACTTCTACTCACTCTATTAGCATTACTAACTAGTATGTATACAGTCCTTTCAAACTTCTACTCACTCTATTAGCATTACTAACTAGTATGTATACAGTCCTTTCAAACTTCTACTCACTCTATTAGCATTACTAACTAGTATGTATACAGTCCTTTCAGACTTCTACTCACTCTATTAGCATTACTAACTAGTATGTATACAGTCCTTTCAAACTTCTACTCACTCTATTAGCATTACTAACTAGTATGTATACAGTCCTTTCAAACTTCTACTCACTCTATTAGCATTACTAACTAGTATGTATACAGTCCTTTCAAACTTCTACTCACTCTATTAGCATTACTAACTAGTATGTATACAGTCCTTTCAAACTTCTACTCACTCTATTAGCATTACTAACTAGTATGTATACAGTCCTTTCAAACTTCTACTCACTCTATTAGCATTACTAACTAGTATGTATACAGTCCTTTCAGACTTCTACTCACTCTATTAGCATTACTAACTAGTATGTATACAGTCCTTTCAAACTTCTACTCACTCTATTAGCATTACTAACTAGTATGTATACAGTCCTTTCAGACTTCTACTCACTCTATTAGCATTACTAACTAGTATGTATACAGTCCTTTCAAACTTCTACTCACTCTATTAGCATTACTAACTAGTATGTATACAGTCCTTTCAAACTTCTACTCACTCTATTAGCATTACTAACTAGTATGTATACAGTCCTTTCAAACTTCTACTCACTCTATTAGCATTACTAACTAGTATGTATACAGTCCTTTCAGACTTCTACTCACTCTATTAGCATTACTAACTAGTATGTATACAGTCCTTTCAAACTTCTACTCACTCTATTAGCATTACTAACTAGTATGTATACAGTCCTTTTCAAACTTCTACTCACTCTATTAGCATTACTAACTAGTATGTATACAGTCCTTTCAAACTTCTACTCACTCTATTAGCATTACTAACTAGTATGTATACAGTCCTTTCAAACTTCTACTCACTCTATTAGCATTACTAACTAGTATGTATACAGTCCTTTCAAACTTCTACTCACTCTATTAGCATTACTAACTAGTATGTATACAGTCCTTTCAAACTTCTACTCACTCTATTAGCATTACTAACTAGTATGTATACAGTCCTTTCAAACTTCTACTCACTCTATTAGCATTACTAACTAGTATGTATACAGTCCTTTCAAACTTCTACTCACTCTATTAGCATTACTAACTAGTATGTATACAGTCCTTTCAGAAAACGTTGTCGCTGACCAGCCTCACGACTACGTGACTAGACCGAACGGAAGTACGGGTAGAAATCACTGAAGCGGTTAATTGCATTCTGATTAGCCATGCCGCGAGCTTACAGTGAAGACCTACATGTACTCTTATTTTCCTTGCGTAAAACACAGAGGCATACATTCTTTCAAGTATTACTCTCCATTATGATCAGAAAATAAATTTCCAGAGCAAATAATTTATTGCTTCAGTGATTTCTACCCATACTCCTGTTCGGTCTAGTCGAGTAGTTGTGAGGCCAGTCAGCGACAATGTTTTCTGAAAGGACTGTATGCACACTATATATTCAACCTACCGACATGGGTAGAGAATGAGCGGAAAATAATATCACAACATCTTTGCGCACTTCTTCAGGAAATTGTTCCAACTCTGCTTTGATGTTTTCAGCAAATGCCTGTGTAAGAATAAATACATTTATTATCCAACTTCATAGACAAGTAAAAATATTGCTGGATATTTTTACTCATCTATTTTGCACATGCTTTTATATAAATATCCTTCACAGGATAAGTGTATTTTTTGCATCACAAAAGGGTTGGATAATAAATAACTTATTTGACATTAAAGTGTGGAGTAAGGCTGGAAATTTTTACTCGTCTTTGTATTTTACTGTATACATATAGCTGCAGACTCGTAATTAAAATATCCAGACAAAATTGTCAAATAAGATATATATAGAACCATACACCTAATTTCAAAAACGTTGTCCAAATAGCCAAATACGAATTCATTCAAAAAGACAAAAGAAACAGTTCAGCTTGAGTGCACTTCTTTTGTCTTTTAATGAAATCCTATTTGGCTTTTTTGATTATTATTGGACAACGTTTTTGAAATTAGGTGTATGTCCATGAAATAGTACTATTACTAAATAGTACTAAATAGTGTTATCTCTAGATCAAGAAGATTCTTGTAGGTTGTGTGAAGATTCATCAATAGTTTGTGTCATCAACCTATGGTATTTTATTTCAACCGAGCTTTCGAGCAACTTGCTCATCTTCAGGGTTACAGATGTTTCAAGTGTAATTCCAAAAATACATGTAAGCAAATACATAGCGTGAGGAATAATGAACATAATAGAGCGAGAGCAAAATAAAGACAATTGTGCGCACGAGCTGTTTACATGAATAAATCGACTAATAATCAAGTTGGACTAAAGAGAGAGCAAAATAAATACATACAGCAATTTCAAAAAACGTTGATACTGAATAATAGTGTATTCCAAGACCGAAATGCATTTTGGGACTCTTGCAATATTGTCTAAAGTAATATAAATAATAATATTTGATTTTTTGTGTCTTCCATCAGAAACAATATACTAGCTCCATATGGCCAACAAATCGCTGTATATTTACTTTTTATTTCAAAATAACGAGGCCCACAATGCCCTTTGGTCTTGGAATGCACTATTCAGTATGCAGTATTCAGTTTTCAACGTTTGAAATAGCTGTAAACAAATAAATAACGACTAACAATAACAGTAATAGACCTATAATAATTATCTCTATTGTTTTCTATTGTTTCATCAGTGCTATTTAGTACTAATTAGTTAGTACTGTTTCATGGACATATGGTTTGTACTCTACACGGTATGTACATGCAGAAATGATTACAATGAAGTGAACAAGAAGGAAGCATTACAGTTCCCTATAGTCTTAAGATATCCTTGTTTAATTCAGCCTTTTTGAGCTTTAGTCTTTGGGATATTTCATCATGTTTGCTATTTAAAACCTCTTCCAAATCACCTTAACTAGACCAGGGTGCGTTGGCCATCTGTCTATCGTACTCCACAGCATATTGGGTTCCCTATTCCTCTTCTTATAATGCTTATAAATGGCATTAATACTACTGCCAGTGGTTGAGCATGAGTATTGTGGGTATTGTGTGAATGCAACAGCACGTTCAATACCATCTCTGAAGAAAAACAGATTTTAAAATAGAATTTACACTAAACTGATGTAATTAATCACTCACCTCTCCATTGCTTCTATTGCATCCTCAGTCAATGGTTCAGCATAACGAAAGCCAACATAGAACTTATGAGGAGCTGAAGATAATACAGGTAGTTGAGCTACCCAGTACATGTAATTATAGTACCCAGCTGTTACTTACTAAACAATTATTGGATGAGTAAAAGAAACAAAGTTGAGCTACCCAGTACATGTAATTATAGTACCCAGCTGTTACTTACTAAACAATTATTGGATGAGTAAAAGAAACAAAGTTGAGCTACCCAGTACATGTAATTATAGTACCCAGCTGTTACTTACTAAACAATTATTGGATGAGTAAAAGAAACAAAGTTGAGCTACCCAGTACATGTAATTATAGTACCCAGCTGTTACTTACTAAACAATTATTGGATGAGTAAAAGAAACAAAGTTGAGCTACCCAGTACATGTAATTATAGTACCCAGCTGTTACTTACTAAACAATTATTGGATGAGTAAAAGAAACAAAGTTGAGCTACCCAGTACATGTAATTATAGTACCCAGCTGTTACTTACTAAACAATTATTGGATGAGTAAAAGAAACAAAGTTGAGCTACCCAGTACATGTAATTATAGTACCCAGCTGTTACTTACTAATCAATTATTGGATGAGGTTTTGATGATACATTTGTATAAGTGTTATTGGCCGAAGACTTGCCGAGACATTGATAATTCCGGATATCATCAAAACCGAATTTAATAATTGTTTTATTATACATTGTCTATGTGGATTGACTCATAATACAAAGATATATTAAGCAATCCAACAACAACAAATGAATGAAAATGACAGCACTGCAGTAACCTACAGATAACAACCAATCCATTGACCTATGCAGGCTCGTTTTTGCAGATAACTGCCTACAGATAACCACCAGACCGCTGAAATATCGCTGGCGCGCACTGATAGTTAGAATTATTTGTAGGCTCTTGACCAATGAGAATACAGATACTCCTGAGTATTATGTATAAATTAACATGATTTATTGGATTATTGGACTTACCAGTATTTGGAGACATTTTATCCAAAAGCTTAACCATTCCCTCTCCTTGTTTCTCTGTCCACATCTTAATAGGGGAGCCTCCACCAATCTTTTTATATTGCTCTTGAATTTTAGGTGTTCTTCTTCTTGCTATAAATGGTGCAAGTTGACTGAAAAACATGCATTTCATAATTATTTGAGAGAAAGAAAGATATATTTGCATTATGTACATGTATGCATCAAATCTCTTCACAATGGCCACCTTAAATTGGGACAAAATTGTCTGGCAGTTTTGGAGACTTGATCTGCAGGGTTCAACAACAATAAACAATACAATATTGTATACTGAGTAGTGAATATCACAGGGCAGGCTGTAGTGGCTGGGATAAAAATACCTGATAATATATAAAAAATAATACAACCAGGGTAATTAATCCCTACACCATTAAACTAAATACTGATATTAATGGAGCCCTGACAAAAACAATGAATCAAATTACAATCATTTATTTTAATATTTATTTTATTATAACTATACATGTATTAGCAAAGAGGTGGCCGTTAAAGGAGTAAGTAGTAGAAGAGGTTCCAATGTAGGAAGACTTAGTTCTGTTTACCTCTGTGCTGGCAGTGGAATCAGATCTTTATCTAAGAACAACCGTAGTAAGAATTCATGAACTTGATCAAGGTTTTCTGGTCCACCAAGGTTCAGTAGGAGAATTCCAGTTTTAGGTTTCGCAGAGCTACAAATGAATTATAAACACTTTAGTAGTATTAAGAATTCCATGATGTCTCCATATATAGGAGACTGAATTAGCTAGATACACCTTAAACTAATTATTGAAATGATAACGTACACCCCATAGGGATCTAATTAAGAATAAAAGTATTGTTTACATAATAATTATTGGCCATTTACTGCACATTTCTATTACATACATGTCTTATTTATTGCAATTAAAATGACAGAGAAGGCAATAAAAAACAACTGAAAACACATCTTCCATGAAAATCCCTACAGCATTGGGTAGTAATCGTGACTTAGAATAAATTTTTGAGGATTTCAGTTCTCCTCACTTAGAAAAAACAATTATTAGTCAAGGACGCCAAGAGTTGAACGACGGCACAGCTGGCACCAAACAATCATTTCAATACCTTAGAACCCTACCGTTCCCCTAAACCTAACCATGAAGGCAATTCGGTTAGTTGCAACCCTTTCTTTTAATGTGTCATTAGCATCTCCAAAACTATTATAATATATGATATTGTAAATGAACGAAGATAATGCGAAGAGGGTACGAATACTAGCCAAATTAATTTCAATGAACTAATTTGAATTCTGAGGGTTCCTGTACACCACGATACTGCCGCATATATTTAACAATTTATTAGACTACGAGTTCGAGTTTTCTATGAGTCAATAGTCAACGAGGCACGTAGCATTGAGTTGACTATTTGAACTCCTAGAAAACGAGAACAAGCAGTCTAATTATTTTAGTAGAAACCAACTAGCATTACTTCCTTCGAATTAATACTTATTTATTGCTTTGTCGCTTTGTTTTTGTTCAAAACGCCAGCTTTTTCGCTACTCACTATCTATCACTCAATAGATAGTGAGTATGTTAGCCAATCAGATTGCAGGATTCGTGATAGCATGAGTTGGTTTCTACTAATGCACCTAATTGCAATAGCATTGTCATATAAAAAAGAAAATGACCAAATAGGAATTAATAAAGTAACCCCTCGATTGCCAGCATGTTTGTCTTATAATAATATTATTGTCTTGAATTTAAAATATAAAAACTGGAAAGTAGTCCCTTACTATACATCTGTAACGCCAAAGGAAGTTGTATTAAAACCCTCAGCGGCACCCCTATACCCAAACATGGGTCAAGTATCCCCCCCAACCCCCACACCACCCTTGGGGAAGTAGCCACATTGCAGTCCTTCACTGCCTATTTTTACTAAATCTCAACGTATGTGAAGTACGTCAATATGGCATATGAGATGTACATGTCGCTTTCATGACGTACTCAGTACATCAATAAGGCGTGTCAGCTGGTGTCACTTTCATGAGGTACTTAGTACATCATATAGGCAGTCAAGGGGTTAAGACAAAAGTAGAAGTTCAGCTTGAGTGCTCTGCTTTTGTGTTTTAATTCATTCCTATTTTGTAGATAGTTTTCTTTTTTATATACAGACAACGTTCTTGCAATTAGGTGTATATTATGGAAAACACTAGATCCCAATGACCAAAACCAGGTCAAGATTTGAATAACAATAGATGCCTCGTTCTACAAAGACATGTCCTTTGTAGAACGAGTCATATCTAACAATAGTTCCTATTGTTGTACAATAGTTCCTATTGTTATTCAAATCTTCACCTGGTTTTGGTCATTGGGATCTAGTGTTTTCCGTATATGTCAACAAATTAGTAATGTTAGTTTTACAGCACTGTACATGTATGTAATAGTCTTCAGCTAGAAGTTGTGGAAGATAACTAGTAGGAGTGGTAGTCTGTGAATGTGGTATTTTATTGGCCATACCCCAGGGTGCCAATTTAATTAATAACGAATCTAACCAAACACTCCCCTATTGCTAGCCATTGTACCCCAACAGCTTAATTCACGCGTGCACATATGTCCTTACAACCTCTCATATATACTATTACTTTGTAAATGATGTGTTTCGATTTGTTAATTAATACTACAATAAGCTAAACTGCGAATCCCACAAAGCAAATGTTGTGGTTTGAAATTTTCGACTGGTTTGATGTTTTTTTTATAGTCCATTGTTTTGGTTTCTTCCTTTCAGTTTAATCCTTTATTTTTACAACTATTAAGAATACTTTTTTTAACCTAAACACACAAGCTTATTATAAACTTACCAACCATAAAACCCTAAACCTAACCTTAGAACAACCCTCAATGTTTTTTCAACCAGTGGGAAAAATTAAACCATAACCATAACTTATCCAAAACACAAACATGAACTCCTAACCTTTCCTGACAAGCATTTCGTACAGATCTGTGGTGAACAGTTGGTAGGGCGACAAGGGTACAGCAAGACGAACGATTCAAGCCGACCCGTCCTGCAAGTAATTAGTAAACAATACAAGATAACTAAACTTGAATCTCCATGACATAAAATCAAATACCACGCAACAATGTGTAGTCTTGGCACTCTTTGAGTTTGAATTGAAAACGACGCATAATACTCTGATAGGTTCTACTGTTATGCTTTATATGTATAAGCAGGGTATTCTGAAGTTAAGACATATTTGTGAGTTCATTCTTACTGAATCTACGGATTAAAAGAGCCATATTATTGGAGACTGCCTTCTCTTGCTCTGATCTCTCATCTCTGATCCCTCGACGCATGATATTACAAACATGCTAGACCCTACGTAACCAGGCAATCAAGTCAGGGAGCCCAAAATCAAAAATAATTATTTATGACTGCCTGATTGAGAATCAATCTTTTTAGCTTTTATGTCAATATCTACAAAAACTGGTTCCGTAGTCGAGGTGATTGCCACTAGCCTGAGAAACTTCGGCCACCACCTGTCGCGTTCTCACTCTCAGTTCCCTAATATTTCCATAACCGAAGGATGAGTAAACATGGGTTTCTTGTTTAATCGGTGAGAAATATGAGAAATAAGAATAATTGGATGAAAGTGAAAGAAATGGAGAGAAGGGAGAGAGCAAGGGAATCGAGTGTAGGTAAGTGCCTCTGGGACCAGGGTATACCACAGGAAGCCCAATCTGTGGTTTTGTGGAGAACTATCGTAAAAATATTTTTTCCTCCGGTAAATACTGTAACAAAAGACTTGAAACTGTGGTAGTGTCTTGTGGTCTTTATTTACTATGCCTGTACAAATTTCCAGCGAATTTAAGAATTTTTTAATGTGGTGGCTCGTCATCCGGGGACATGTCACATTCGTAGCTTGTCGATTGGTCGTGGTATTTAGTCGGTGTGTGGTGGCTCGTCAGCCGGGGACATGTCACATTCGTAGCTTGTCGATTGGTCGTGGTATTTAGTCGGTGGGTGGTGGCTCGCCAGCCGGGGAAATATCACATTCGTAGCTTGTCGTAGTATTTAGTCGGGTGGGTGGTGGCTCGTCAGCCGGGGCATGTCACATTCGTAGCTTGTCGATTGGTCGTAGTATTTAGTCGGGTGGGTGGTGGCTCGTCAGCCGGGGACACGTCACATTCGTAGCTTGTCGATTGGTCGTGGTATTTAGTCGGGTGGGTGGTGGCTCGTCAGCCGGGGACACGTCACATTCGTAGCTTGTCGATTGGTCGTGGTATTTAGTCGGATGGGTGGTGGCTCGTCAGCCGGGGACACGTCACATTCGTAGCTTGTCGATTGGTCGTAGTATTTAGTCGGGTGGGTGGTGGCTCGTCAGCCGGGGACACGTCACATTCGTAGCTTGTCGATTGGTCGTGGTATTTAGTCGGAGGCTGGTGGCTCGTCAGCCGGGGACATGTCACATTCGTAGCTTGTCGATTGGTCGTGGTATTTAGTCGGTGGGTGATGACTCGTCAGCCGGGGACACGTCACATTCGTAGCTTGTCGATTGGTCGTGGTATTTAGTCGGTGGGTGATGACTCGTCAGCCGGGGACACGTCACATTCGTAGCTTGTCGATTGGTCGTGGTATTTAGTCGGTGGGTGATGACTCGTCAGCCGGGGACATGTCACATTCGTAGCTTGTCGATTGGTCGTGGTATTTAGTCGGTGGGTGATGACTCGTCAGCCGGGGACACGTCACATTCGTAGCTTGTCGATTGGTCGTGGTATTTAGTGGGTGATGACTCGTCAGCCGGGGACACGTCACATTCGTAGCTTGTCGATTGGTCGTGGTATTTAGTCTGTGGTTGGTCTGTTGAGCATATGTCAGGTACAGCTCAGTTTCTTGACGATATTGGGTTTCTCGGGTGTTGGAGATCCTCATTAGTTTCTTGTTTGGTCTGATCTTCCACGTCAGCATGGAGCATCTTAGCCTCCTTTGCAGCCGTTTTTAGTTCCGTCACTAAGAACGGCTGCAAAGGAGGCTAGGAGCATCTGAGCAAACGTCAGTTCATCTCGAGCTTCTTCTTCTCCAGCGAAGATCTTCAGGAATGTGATGTTTCGTTACGCTCCGTACGAACTGCGGCGTGTAAACTATCACCGGTCGGCTCTCAATTTCTTTTCTCGATTCGTCTGGTAAAAATGGCTTTAGTGGATTTCGACAAGACATGATATTTGATCTCAAATGACAAAATTCGATCAAGACAATTCTTGACGTCCTTCCTCTTCGAGTAGATATGGAAAGCGAGTGCTCGATAATTAGTTGATACGTCACAATGGAATGCACGTACGTCACAGACTGCATATGGAAACGATTCTGATTTCTACACTTTTAGATAAAATTGTTCGTTAAATAAATTATATCATTGCTGTTTAAAACGAGTTTTAACACTTAGATTACTGTGAAAAAGGATTGAAAAACAAGTTCTGTCAGTTTGTCAAACAATTATGCTCGTGCACGTTCCTTGACGTCACTCATCAGAACTTGCGTACGTCACTGCGCTCAAAAAACATACCGCTGAAATGCTTGACAACACTCAATTTTGAGATCAAGCCTCGCTTTCAAGTGAAATTCAATGCCTCGTACACAGATATTATGAAATGTTTTATTATTAATTATTATATAATATCTATTTGTGATAGCAGATATCACGCTGGTTCAATCATGATCAATATTTGCGATTATTCTTAATTAAAATTGATTCTATACAAATTTCATTCTCGTAAAAACATAGCGTAAACCAACACTTTACGGCATGTTTTCGTAGACCTATACGCTGGTACCCAGACCACCCGCGGTACACACGACGTCGATGACATCTATTGTGTCAGTGTTGACAGCGAAATACGAAACGTTTTTGTAAAAAGCTGCGTGTCGCTGCGGGGGGTTCTTACTTGTTAATTATTCAGTTTTGATTGGTAAAATAGTTATTACTCCCATAATGTTTTACCAGCTTCTCTTATTGTTTTGATTTTCAAATAAAAAAATTGTGGTTTTTCACGTGACGTCATGGCGGCCATGTTGATAACAAAGCATTCCTCATGTTTGTACATCCAACATGGCCGCTGTGTCTTTGTACTTTAAATCTCCAGGGATTGATTGCAAACCAGCAATTGTTTTAGCTTACAAGAATACATGATAGAAGATCGTTGAGTTCAAAATGCTATTTTAATATTTTGTGCCGATAAAACTGAAATGGACGCCTCATCGATCCCGCGCGCAATGCATGATGGAAGTTTTTGCTGCAACAACAATAATAGTCACGTGACTCCTACTCCACACCGCTGTACCACAGTACGGCAGAAGTTTGTCTGAGTAATGTAGTTAATGTATGATTATGATTTGAGTGAAGTAAAATATTTTCACTATTTGATTTTGAATTGTGGTAAACGAGTGAGTAAATGAGTGAGTGAACTAGTGGACTTGATTCATTGATTCGTTTAAATATAGTATCTACAATGGTACCTCGCTATCTCGAACAAATATCCAGTCATTTTCCTGTGAAATTTACTCGGGTTACCTTGAGTTACCGAGATCTACCATACCCTGTCCATAGCCTTGCCCGCAGGACTTTGAAGGTGTTCTTTCCATCTTTCTCTCCTCTCCTCTTTATGTGGGAGAGACGGATGAAAAGAACGGTTCAAGATAGCAGGGTACCACTGTATTTCCTTCCAACAGCCCTGATTCTAATAATGATTTTCCATATACAGATTGATTGATACAATAATTGCTGCTGTTCGTTGTTTATGTCTCGATAGTATCTATGGGGGTAATTGGAGCTATAAAAATAGTGTGTTTCAGCTTAGCTTGACTCTAAACGAGTAGAGTTCCATTGGGTCGATGTCCACTGGAGTTGCAGGGTCTTTGGTTTCGTGTTCATACAGCATCGTTAATGACACTGATGTGAGCTTAGACATTGAGAGATCTTTGAATAAACTCCCTAAAAGTACCTGAAAATCAATCAATCAATCAGTCAATCAATTAATCAATCACTCAGTCAATCAATCAATCAGTCAATCAATCAATCAATCAATTAGTAGTCAGTCAATCAATCAGTCAATCAATAAGTCAGTCAATCAATCAATCACTCAGTCAATCAATCAATCAGTCAATCAATAAGTCAGTCAATCAATCAATTACTCAATCAATCAGTCAATCAATTAATCAATCACTCAGTCAATCAATCAGTCAATCAATCAATCATTCAATAAGTCAGTCAATCAATCAATTACTCAATCAGTCAATCAATCAGTCAATCAATCAATCAGCCAATCAATCAGTCAGTTAATCATTCAACAAACCTACCAACCAATAAGTCAGTCCATCCATCAGTCAGTCAATCAATCACTTATTCAATCAATCAATCGATGGAGTAACCACTACTAACCTTTCCACCACTAGTGTTTTTAAGACATTTATTGATTAGAGTACAATCATAACCCCTACGGTGCAATATCATAAGGGCCTCAATCAATCGAGGAAGTAACTACTACTAACCTTTCCACCACTAGTGTTTTTAAGACATTTATTGATTAGAGTACAATCATAACCCCTACGGTGCAATATCATAAGGGCCTCAATCAATCGATGG
Source organism: Actinostola sp. cb2023 (assembly GCA_033675265.1). Classification (NCBI taxonomy): domain Eukaryota; kingdom Metazoa; phylum Cnidaria; class Anthozoa; order Actiniaria; family Actinostolidae; genus Actinostola; species Actinostola sp. cb2023. The sequence continues at coordinate 584,508 of JAUJYZ010000034.1, forward strand.
AGTAACTACTACTAACCTTTCCACCACTAGTGTTTTTAAGACATTTATTGATTAGAGTACAATCATAACCCCTACGGTGCAATATCATAAGGGCCTCAATCAATCGAGGGAGTAACTACTACTAACCTTTCCACCACTAGTGTTTTTAAGACATTTATTGATTAGAGTACAATCATAACCCCTACGGTGCAATATCATAAGGGCCTCAATCAATCGATGGAGTAACTACTACTAACCTTTCCACCACTAGTGTTTTTAAGACATTTATTGATTAGAGTACAATCATAACCCCTACAGTGCAATATCATAAGGGCCTCAATCAATCGAGGGAGTAACTACTACTAACCTTTCCACCACTAGTGTTTTTAAGACATTTATTGATTAGAGTACAATCATAACCCCTACGGTGCAATATCATAAGGGCCTCATCTGACGGTCTGGAATCTGCACCATTCTGTATTGTCCGTAGCGTTAATAGTGCCACATCACAAGGCAAAGGTGTTGCTAAACCAGCAAAACTGGACAGCAACTTTCCTGACGCATTGGGCGTTTCTGGTTTTGTAATAAATGTAAACTGAGGACGAAGAAGCTCGTCTGACAAACGATGACTCAGTAGGGAGGGGTAAGCAAGAGGTTCTCGTTTGGTCTGTAATGACAAAAAGAAAAAGTTTTAATAAGATTGCCACATCATTTTTCACTACGGATGACATTGGGACAATTTTGGGATCACTCACTCAGCTGTAAACTTTCATTACGATGCTGCTGAAGTACATCGCAGGCTCGTTGGGGGAAGCCGATGGGTGCCTTTGATCTCATGTTTAACAGTTGTGATAACGTGAATGTACTCACTCCTCCCACACACATGTTAATCACTCTCTCACAAGAAGATGTAGCAGATTCAAGTTCTGTGCCCATGATGCCTTGCGCCAATGGTTTACATGCACCTGCTAAAACTATAGAATATAGACTTTAAATACAACACAGTATTGTTTTTTGGTCAAACCGATGCCAAATCGTTCAGATTTTCTTCCGATACTGAAAATACTGGGTCGCGCAAGGCATTATGGACTTGGGCACGGGGCCTTTAAGAGTCAAATGGAAAGAGGCCCAATGACTCTACAATCCTGGACAAAAGAGCTGTTACATGTCCAATGTATTGAACAACATTTAAGAAAAAAACATTTTATTCCGTTCTATTGACCCTCTACCCCCCCCCCCCCCCCCAATCAATGTTGTCTCCAAGACCCCCTCTTGCAACAAAAATTGTAACACCAACATTGTGAGGGGGAGGGGGGGGGGGGGGGTGGAAAACATCGTAATTACAAAACTTTATCTGTAAAACTTAACGTATGTGCTAATTTTCCATATGTAACAGCAGGTTTTGTCCAGGATTGTAGTTACAAGACTCTACTGATGTTGATTCTGAAAGTTAAGACGCCTTCTGCGCACAAAGTAATTTCGTAATTTCAAAAAAAATCAGAAATCGAAATAGATTTCAGATCAGAAGAACATTTGAACGATTTGGCGTCGGTTTTAACCATCCTTGACCAAAAACCAATACTGCGTTCTGTTTAGTTTTAGTTGGCACATGCAGGAGCCCATAAGTACGAGCATCCATGTAGCATTAAAATCTGTAACGGCGTTTGAACAAGTTTGGCTATTTTTAGAACACGAATGTTGCAGCAAATAAAACGAGTTGCTGCAAATAAAACGAGTTGCTGCAAATAAAATGAGTTGCTGCAAATAAAACCGGAAGTGCACAGTGATTGGTTAATTTCGAGAAATCGTGTTCTAAAAATAGCCAAACTTGTTCAAATATGTAGCATGGATGCTCCTACTTATGGGCTCCAGCATGGTACATGTAAACACGAGATCTAAACATTGGCGCAGGGCATTATGGGTTCAGACACAAGGTCTTTCATGGTGGATTTGTTAATATTTGGAAATAAATGAAGAGCAGAACTTACTGATTCTTTGGTGTTTTTGAATTTTTCAAGAAGAAGTCTAAAGTCTGCTGGGGTTCTCTTATTGTCCATTACACCCTGGCCAAGACCACGGTTATCATCCTGGGATAGGCGTCGATCTAACACAATCTCGAGAGTACCTACAAGCATTTGATTATAACAATCGTTATTATCTGTATCATTAGCCCATTTAAACGAGATTAAATAAGCAGCGAGGAAAATCGCGAACCACTCATATAAAGGGGTCAAAGCCGTCTTAAGGTAATTCCCTTGTTTTGCATTGCGCACGCTCTACTGCGCACGATTCTGAAGCTCGCGCGAGCTCGCGCACATTGGAGACCATTGGAAATCGTTAAATATTTCAAGTGTAACTGAAGTTTTTTCAAAATAAATCGAAAACGAGCACGGTTACCCCCATTTTTTATTCAATAACTTTCATCACACTATAGTTCTTTAGTATATAGCAAAGTATTAAAAAAAGTTAGGATTTCAAACATAAAAAAATTTGAATGAAAGCATACGGAGTATCGATTTTTAGACCCTCTCGGTGGTTTGAACATTTGTGTTTTTTGTTCTATTTTTCGACAACTATGCAAAATTCGAGCATTTTCTTACTATCAGACGGTAGGCTAGAGATACAAAAGCTATAGCAAACACTTTAGTTCATTATTAATAGTTTGTCTTTTAAGTTGTGGAAAATTATTTACCCGATCCCGATGTCATGCGAGACTCGACTGAAAGACCTAAAATACCATAATTTCAAAGCAGTGTAATGCAAAAATGAGCACGGTTACCCCCTCTTTTTATTGCATTTTTTTGAAACTCCATACCGAAATGTATCACCATGCCAAGTTATAGAAAATAATAGGATTTGCTTCTTTTTCAAGGGAATCACCTTGATACGAACTGGAAGCCCTAGGCTTAGTTAAGCCACAAACTATTAATTTCAATCACCTGCATGATCATCATCACTGTACTACTATTGGTTTTTCTTTACCATCATTACTGATCACTATAATCATCATCATCACCATTATCATCATCATCACCATTATCATCACCATTATCATCATCATCACCATTATCATCATCATCACCCTTATCATCATCATCATCATCACCATTATCATCATCACCCATATCATCACCATCATCATCACCATTATCATCATCACCATTATCATCATCATCACCATTATCATCATCACCATCATCATCACCATTATCATCATCACCATTATCATCATCATCACCATTATCATCATCACCATCATCATCACCATTATCATCATCATCACCATTATCGTCACCATTATCATCATCACCATTATCATCATCACCATCATCATCACCATTATCATCATCACCATTATCATCATCATCACCATTATCATCATCACCATCATCACCATTATCATCATCATCACCATTATCGTCACCATTATCATCATCACCATTATCATCATCATCACCCTTATCATCATCATCATCATCACCATTATCACCCATATCATCATCATCACCATCTCCATTATCATCATCATCACCATTATCATCATCACCATCATCATTATCATCATCATCATCACCATTATCATCATCATCACCATTATCATCTCCATTATCATCATCACCATTATCATCATCACCATCATCATCACCATTATCATCACCATTATCATCACCATTATTATCATCATTACCATTATCATCATCACCATTATCATCACCATTATTATCATCATCACCATTATCATCACCATCATCATCACCATTATCATCATCATCATCATCACCATTATCATCACCATCACCATTATCATCACCATTATTATCATCATCACCATTATCATCACCATTATCATCATCACCATTATCATCACCATTATCATCATCATCACCATTATCATCACCATTATCATCACCCTTATCATCATCATCATCATCACCATTATCACCCATATCATCATCATCACCATCATCATCTCCATTATCATCATCATCACCATTATCATCATCACCATCATCATTATCATCATCATCATCACCATTATCATCATCATCACCATTATCATCTCCATTATCATCATCACCATTATCATCATCACCATCATCATCACCATTATCATCACCATTATCATCACCATTATTATCATCATTACCATTATCATCATCACCATTATCATCACCATTATTATCATCATCACCATTATCATCACCATCATCATCACCATTATCATCATCATCATCATCACCATTATCATCACCATCACCATTATCATCACCATTATTATCATCACCATTATCATCACCATTATCATCATCACCATTATCATCACCATTATCATCATCATCACCATTATCATCATCATCACCATTATCATCACCATCACCATTATCATCACCATTATCATCATCATCACCATTATCATCATCATCACCATTATCATCACCATTATTATCATCATCACCATTATCATCATCATCACCATTATCATCGCCATTATCATCATCATCACCATTATCATTATCATCACCATTATCATCATCATCACCATTATCATCATCATCACCATTATCATCACCATTATCATCATAATAATCATAAATAAAGGTGTCTATCTATCATCATCACCATTATCATCACCATTATCATCATCACCATTATCATCATCATCACCATTATCATCATCATCACCATTATCATCATCATTATCATCATCACCATTATCATCATCATCACCATTATCATCATCATCACCATTATCATCATCATTATCATCATCATCACCATTATCATCATCATCACCATTATCATATTTCCACATGATAAATATTTGCATCCAGTTATCCTGTCACAATCATCATCCATCATGGCAAGCACAATCATCACCATCAACAACCACCATCACAAGACAATAGACAACATTTTTATATATATTTATATATATTTTATAGTTTTCTAGGTTTCTGTTTTCGTTTTTACACTTTTAATTAGTATCGTCAATGTAAAGCGCTTTAGAATATTTTAATAGTTAAGGCGCTATATAAATGTTATTTATTATTATTATTATCACTACAATCACTATCTGCCCGTCGTTCTCACCACACAGAGTATTCAACATGTCTCCCTATAACCCTTCATCATAATTATTCAGTGTTCCATTATTACTTCTACAGCTATTTCATCATTACCTGTTTGAAGAGAAGCAACGCCGTTTGGTTGTGCCGACAGTACAGATAATCTAGTGTTTCGATTCTGAAGAAAAGCCATTGATGGCATTGGATAGAAATTGGCTTGTATGGGGAGTTTGTCCAGCGTTTTGCGTTTCTGGATCTGAAATAGCCACAAAAAAAATTTATTTCTAAAATATTTAAAAACCGTTTTGAACAATTCCCGTGATCAGAATCCAATAATATGAAGAGGGCGGCTATTTTAATTTTATTATTTTTATTATTATTCTTAAAAACTATCCTTTCCGAACCTGAATCACCACTTCTACATCTACAAACTGACTGACACGTTCATATGAATTGGGCAGATAAACATTTCACTATAGCAAATTGTGACGTTTTTCTTAAACGCGCAAAGGATTGTGGGATTGTGGGTACACGTACAGACGTCATCTTTATTGTGTGCAATAGATTGAATGATTGTCATTATACAATCATATAGGGTTCGCGCTGCCAGCGTTCTTGTAATAACTAGAGCAAACTGAGTAGCATTCTTACCGTAAGTCCATTCAAGTCAGTGTAAAATTCTCTGTTGGTGTTTTGGATATCAGTGGAAATACGCATGACAAATTCCTACAACAAAATACACAAGTAGTTGAGTTTATTCATAGTTAGTAACTATGGTTTATCCATGAAATAAGCCTGGTGTTCACTAGTGTAACAAGCATAAGCATACAAGGCCTTATGTCACTATGAAAACGGGCCTGACGTAAGCATAAGCTCAAGCACAAGAGGCCTTATGTCACTGTGAAAACAGGCCTGACACAAGCACACTATGAAAACGGGCCTGACACAAGCACAAGCACAAGCACAAGAGGCCTTATGTCACTGTGAAAACAGGCCTGACACAAGCACACTATGAAAACAGGCCTGACACAAGCACACTATGAAAACAGGCAAGCGCAAGGATCAAAAGCTTTTAAATGGTGACCAAATGGTCTCTATTTATTGATTGTTTTCATAAGTTGTGTTGTACCTTATTACCCATGCCACGAATGTCAACAATGTTTTTGATGTCGAGCATCTTTCCTTCAGGGCCTAGATGAAGAATGTAACGATAAAACACTCCTCACGGCAAAACATACACAAAACGTTCTTTACCATTTCTAAGCGAAAGCCATATGTGTTTTGAAATAAAGACGCATTCTATCATGCAAAGTATCTATCATGTAGCAATTCAGGTTCTGAAGTCTTGTTTTATGGAGTTTTAGAACCATCAAATACAGAGCTTTGCTTCCTTCTCCCCACGAAAAGGCGGCAAATAAATGACGCGTATGCTTCGCGACTGGGCAAAATTTTGGCACGTCTTTTGCTGAAGCTCTACCACAGGCAACAACAACAACAACAACAACAATATATTTATTAAAACCCAACCATTGCTTGAGGTTACTTACAGGACGTGCACAGGGAGCCCAACACATTTGCGCGTGCTCTACCACAGGAAACCCATCCAATGTTATAAGTAGCCTCAGAAGCAATGGTTGGGCTGCCTGTGGCTCTACGTAAGAAAGCTCACATTTTTTCAATACCCTCCATATTATAATAGCCTCCTAAAGCAGACACGTGTCCAGGCTTACGTTTTACTACGCCGGTCACTAAGCTTAGTGGAAGCCTGGGCACGCGTCTGCTTTAGGAGGCTATATTATTATAACAGAACAATACAAAAATATCAAAAACACGCAGGGTTTTCAAGCTATGGTTCCTTACTGTCAACGTTGTAAAGTCGGACAACATGTGTAACGCTGGGAAGCATTACTCGTACTTCCTGCATCTGTTGAATAAATCAGTGAAAACGATATTTATTGGAGAAAGTCTTCCCTATGTGTTTAGAAAAAACTACTGCTTGCTTACCACTTTCCCAATGGACGCGTAAACTGTTATATCATTTCCAAGGTAGTGTGGCTATAAAAAATATATAATAATTTTATTGAGTTGTATATTATGCGCGCTTTGATTGGTCGAGGGCCGTGTGTTATTAGAGTATGTGTGTTATTAGATGACGTCACAAAAACACTCAATTCTCAAAATATTACATAAAACAACTTCGTCTCGTGGTGTACTTTTTTTGTTCTCACCATATTTTGACGTCATCTGTGCATCTATAAGAGTACAGACGCACGGGAAAATACAACATTACATTTAACAATTAGACTACGAGTTCGAGCTTGACTATTTGAACTCATAGAAAACGAGAACGAGTAGTCTAATTGTTTTAGTAGAAACCAACTAGCATACTACCTTGGAATTTGTAGCAATATTTATAAATTTTTCATTTTGTCTGTGTTCAAAACGCCGGTTTTGCTACTCACTATCTATCACTCATTAGAAAAATACCACAAGTAGAAATTTAGAAAATATGGCTTCTTGCATTTTGCATTCAATTTTACTCGTCAAGAAAGATTGATTGATTTCGATTATTTTGTGGTTGTTCTAAAGCTTTCGTTCCTTCTATTCTTCTTTCTCTCTCTCTCTCTTTCTTGCATATTTTCTCTCTTTTTTTCGTTTCCTGCTTTCTCCAACACCTCTCACTAACATAAACACTACAAACATGGGAGGAAGTTTGCTCGATTTCTGTCTTGTTTTCCTCTCGTTCCACGTTTTGCATACACACAATGTCTGTATTACAGTGTACCTTAGCTGGCCCATCAGGCAAGAACAAGTACGCTCCACTCCTGTCGCCATGCGTCTTGGTCCCATAAGTAACAAACTCAATGTTCACATCGGTTCGAGACTTGTCAGGCTTATGCGTAATACTCTGTAAAAATAGCAGAATAATTGAAGTGGGGGGAGTAGGGAGAGTTCTCCTATATGTTTCATTGGTGCATCCGTGACTACCCTGGTGTGTCCGATAGTGCTTCCTCACCACTCTCCCTCCTATCTCCTAAATGAGGTAGCCTGGCACTAGTTCTGAGTACCTTTAGTAATCCATTATTACTGTCAAACTCTACCAACATGTCCTCGTTTTGCAAAATAATGTTCTCTGAGCCACTTGTTTTGATTTGGAAGCCAAACTGACCACTTGGTTTCTGTGGGTTTGTTTGACGAGTGTAGGCAGTGATCGTTGCTGTTTGATGACTGTCACCATTGGATGTTTCTTGGATGTGATACACAGATAGCCCCAGGGGGGAGGTATTGGAAACAAACAACAGCTGTTAACAAACAAAGTGGAAAAAATCAATAAAGAATGATTTATTGAACACATTCGTCTGAGGTTACTCTGAAAACAACAAACTATTGATGGGTTTCCTGTGCACTATCATCCCGCGTCATCCCGCACAATCTCCCGCCACACCAGATTTCTACCACAGGAAGCCCATGGAAAACGCATTTGTACAATAAATTATTGCTCTACAACAACCTTGGTTTAGGTTGTATAGGTTGAGCGCTCTTGAAAGTAGCTTAGAGCATCTTCTCGCCAAAATCTTCTCAGAGGAGGGGAGGGGGAGCTTTGATGTATCTCCCCAGGGGGGGGGGGGGGGGGGGGGGGGGGGGGGGGGGGGGGGGTTGATGTGGTCAATCATTGCCACAATCCATGGTTACCTCATATTTAGACGATGAAATCTTTCCATCCTCGAATACAGGATTAGCCTGACTAGGAACTTCTTTACCATCACCATCCGTGACCTAATGAGCACATCAAACAGATGAAACACTTGATCAGTGGATGAAAGGGAGATAACAGATGAAACACTTGATCAGTGGATGAAAGGGAGATAACAGATGAAACACTTGATCAGTGGATGAAAGGGAGATAACAGATGAAACACTTGATCAGTGGATGAAAGGGAGATAACAGATGAAACACTTGATCAGTGGATGAAAGGGAGATAACAGATGAAACACTTGATCAGTGGATGAAAGGGAGATAACAGATGAAACACTTGATCAGTGGATGAAAGGGAGATAACAGATGAAACACTTGATCAGTGGATGAAAGGGAGATTGGATGGGAGAATGAGAGAGATTGTTGTGTTTAACCTCCATCCAGTCACGCTGGACAACACTTTTGCTGGGAATTCTAAATGCATTACAATGTGAATTACTTGCAGAATTCGATTACACAGACGTTTGCAAAGATGAACCAAGTATGCATGTGTACTAGTGTCTGGAATACTCACCATCACCGATGGACTTGAGATGAACCAAGTATGCATGTGTACTAGTGTCTACTCACCATCACCGATGGACTTGAGATGAACCAAGTATGCATGTGTACTAGTGTGTGGAATACTCACCATCACCGATGGACTTGAGATGAACCAAGTATGCATGTGTGTGGAATACTCACCATCACCGATGGACTTGATACATGAACACTGACAACCTCTTGACGCGGTGTAGACAGTGGATTGTAGAATACAACACTCCTTTAGACAACCAATAGAAACACATTAATCACAGCACTGGAAAAGATGGCGACTTGTACATCTAACCACAATCCTTAGCGAGCCCAAAACACCATATTTGTGAAAGCATCACAACAGAATTTGAGAACAACAACAATATTTGTAGCCGGTATGAAGTTGTTACCAGCTCTATTTGTGGAAACGTGTGTCCAACCGTTCAGTCAGTCATGTAGTTAATCAGCAAATCAGTCATTCAGTATGCTGAGGTCTATTTGTCAGATAGTCAAGTCAGTCAGTCAGTCAGTCAGTCAGTGATTCACCGAGACAGTCAGTAAAAAAAAGGTAAATGACTGATTTAACGTCTGACTCTGATGTCTCTTGACGCCAATCTACCAGAGAGCAGACGGTGCGCCCTTCACCTCCTCCTTCCATCAATGCTCCGTATTAAGGGTATTTAAAGCTACAAAGAGCTACATGGAATGGAAAGAAGTCGAAACAAGGATGTGAGGTCACTGGGGACCGAACTCGGGACCTCTCGCACAGAAAGCCGTGCACTAACCAACTGTACCATCCTTGCTCCTAGCTCAGTCAGTGAGCCAGTCAGTCAGTGAGTCTCCAAGACAGTCAGTCAGTCAGTCAGTCAGGCAGGCAGCCAGTCAGTCTGTGAGTCACTGGGACAGTCAATCAGTCAGACAGACAGACAGTCACTCATTCTAATAAACAGCATTACTAACCTTGGTGTCGATGATACTATGATCAACTGCTTTTGAGGTATCGAGTCTTGGTTAAAACGCTCCTCACCCTGCAAAAAAGCCAACATTATCACCAACCAACCACATTATCACCAACCAACCACATTATCACCAACCAACCACATTATCACCAACCAACCACATTATCACCAACCAACCACATTATCACCAACCAACCACATTATCACCAACCAACCACATTATCACCAACCAACCACATTATCACCAACCAACCACATTATCACCAACCAACCACATTATCACCAACCAACCACATTATCACCAACCACCATTATCACCAACCAACCACATTATCACCAACCAACCACATTATCACCAACCAACCACATTATCACAACCAACCATCACCAACCAACCACATTATCACCAACCAACCACATTATCACCAACCAACCAACCACATTATCACCAACCAACCACATTATCACCAACCAACCACATTATCACCAACCAACCACATTATCACCAACCAACCACATTATCACCAACCAACCATGGCGGAAAATGCTCTCATTTAGAATGATAGATGTATATACTTTAAAAGTATTATCTTTCGTATTACATCAAAGACACAGTAGTTTCAGTACTTACGGGCTCAAGTAAAGGAACACTGACGCCAGGAGTTTCAGCCTTGTTCTTTTGAAGAAGAAAATATGCTGAATCTCTCATCACCTCTTGCATGTGCTTGAGAGACTCATGGAGTCTACGTAAGACAAGTTACAAACAGGTTTGAGTACAGGGAATGTGTAGTCATGATATGATGATTTGAATTCTTATTACCTGGATCCATAGTCAATCACTACAAAGTCCTTAGCTGTACCCGTAATACCATCATGATGTTGAAATAGACCCATATTCCGTCTAGCTTTGGTAAGTAGTTTGTACAGACTATCTCCAGGAAAACTAACTGATCCTGCCCTTTTAGCATGGGATTGGGCTAAATAGAATAGAATCTCAGCAGCCCTGCCATAAACAATAAACAAATTAGTAGAGTAATAATGAGAATGATGATTTATTTTAATATCTTTGCCATATGACTGTAGGGTCACAACAACAGCTAATTAATGGAGGGAAGAATGTATTACAGGCCTCTTCATAACCGCCACGACAAGAAACTCTGACCATTGTGGAGAGGTTTCAATAACAATACATGTATGTGCTTGCTCAGTGGTGGCCCAGGGAAAAACCCCATGGCTGTTATAGAGAGATAGCTGTTAGTAGAGGTTTGACTGGATTAAAATATATGATGATAATGACAATGATGACTTATAATGATGTCATGCTGATAGAGATGTCATGTGATAAAAATGATGATGATGAATTATGATGACAATGTCATGTTGATAGAGATGACATGTGATGATGATGATGATGTGATGATGATGATGACATGTGATGATGATGACATGTGATGATGATGACATGTGATGATGACGTGATGATGATATGTGATGATGATGATGACATGTGATGATGATGACATGTGATGATGATGACATGTGATGACGATGACATGTGATGATGACGATGACATGATGATGATGACAATGATGATAATGATAATGATGATGACCTTACCTGTGATGAGACTCCATCACCCTGTCAAGATTCTTATAAAATGGTCTTGACGTATAGTAACCACTCCAATAATGATCTTCTCTGTCAGAATACGTAAAGAAATCTCCACTTAAAGTTATACTCTCTGATGGCTTTTGCCCTGGTTCAGTTCCTGGAACAGGATAAAAATATCATGAAAATACATAACGAAAGTCCATGCAATGGCTAATACAATGAATAAGTTTATTCATTATAACAAATATGCTCTTCAAAGAGAAAAATAAAGAAATAAAGAGATTGTATATTTACAAATTAAGTATATATTGTAGACATTGGTACCTGTTCTCTTGTAGACAGCGTTAAAGTAATCAGATAAGGTACCAAATTTTGCCTGTCAGTAACACAACATAAGAACAATAAAATAGCTATGATATAATGCACTAATCAAAACACTTGATTTGGAGAGGGGGAGGGGGAGGGGAATACATCATAGGTCTCACCTCAGTTTTCATCTCTGGATGTGAGTTAATGTAGTCAAAGAGTCTCTGAAAGTAAAATATGGTATTTGAATCTGTATAGTTATTTTATGATTTATTTGATAAAACAACAAAGCAGTTTGATATAATACTCTTTATATACACACTTACCATGAACTTATACAGTGGAATCCCAATTTTTCGAAACCTCTATTTTTCGAACCAAACCTCGTTTCCCTTGGATTTGCTTCAGTCAAACACTGTAAATTTACCCCCGATTTTTCGAACCCTCAATTTTTTGAAACTCCCGATTTTTCAAACCAATTATTGGCTTCCATGGCCAAAATTACCCTCGACTTCTTGAACCTTGTAAATTTAGGAACCAATTATGTGCACTTTGATCTAAATTACAACTTCCGGTATAAGATGTATTCAATAACGTTTTATTACAAAGAAGTGACAAATATGTCATCTGTTACTATACAACTTTCACCAAATCACTGTAAAAATATATAAACGCAGTCAGAATTACTGCATGTACATCAATATTTGGTTCTTGTTCTGCCGAATGAACTCTAATCTTTAAATTTACGTTTTGTCAGTACATAAAAATCTGTAAAAGAGTGTCATAATACTTTGTTTGCCTTCTACGTTGTTATAACACAATATACCCATCATTCTAGCGTAATTCGATGCCACCTTCGATTTTTCGAACTCCCGATTTTTCGAAGTGATTTTTGTCTCCCTTGGAGGTTTGAAAAATCGGGATTCCACCGTAATATAATATTATAATAATTCTATATTATTACCTGGTAATTAGTAAACTGTGCATGTGTTTCAAATGTCTTCTCATATCTAAAGTCATCACCCAATGGAATCAGCACCACGTTAGTCTTGTACAGCTGTGATTTCTTCTTGTACTGGTCAATTAGCATTTTAGCCCTGATATCATAGTATTGTACTGGTCAATTAGCATTCTAGCCCTGATATCATAGTATTGTACTGGTCAATTAGCATTCTAGCCCTGATATCAGTATTGTACTGGTCAATTAGCATTCTAGCCCTGATATCATAGTATTGTACTGGTCAATTAGCATTTTAGCCCTGATATCATAGTATTGTACTGGTCAATTAGCATTTTAGCCCTGATATCATAGTATTGTACAGGTCAACTAGCATTCTAGCCCTGATATCATAGTATTGTACTGGTCAATTAGCATTCTAGCCCTGATATCATAGTATTGTACAGGTCAACTAGCATTCTAGCCCTGATATCATAGTATTGTACTGGTCAATTAGCATTTTAGCCCTGATATCATAGTATTGTACAGGTCAACTAGCATTCTAGCCCTGATATCATAGTATTGTACTGGTCAATTAGCATTTTAGCCCTGATATCATAGTATTGTACTGGTCAATTAGCATTCTAGCCCTGATATCATAGTATTGTACTGGTCAATTAGCATTTTAGCCCTGATATCATAGTATTGTACTGGTCAATTAGCATTTTAGCCCTGATATCATAGTATTGTACTGGTCAATTAGCATTCTAGCCCTGATATCATAGTATTGTACTGGTCAATTAGCATTCTAGCCCTGATATCATAGTATTGTACTGGTCAATTAGCATTCTAGCCCTGATATCATAGTATTGTACTGGTCAATTAGCATTCTAGCCCTGATATCATAGTATTGTACAGGTCAATTAGCATTCTAGCCCTGATATCATAGTATTGTACAGGTCAATTAGCATTCTAGCCCTGATATCATAGTATTGTACTGGTCAATTAGCATTCTAGCCCTGATATCATAGTATTGTACTGGTCAATTAGCATTCTAGCCCTGATATCATAGTACAGTATAACCATATATTGTCAATGAACAGGCCCAGTTCATTCCTAATATTCCTAGTGCATTAACACTGTTTCAATACATGTACGTGAGCACCCAAGACAAACATCTATCTAGCAGAGTATAACTATAAACTGTACCTGTCAGCAATATTTGCTTCTGATATTTCAACAGGGGGGACCCTCCATGGACAACTTATGCCCCCACCAGGAAGACGACGAAAATCAAACTGACAACAAACCTAGAAGATTGGTACACGTAATGAAGAGAACAAGTCAGTTGTAAGGTTCGTAAACTTGGACAAATCCAGGAATTGCTAGGAATCAAGAATTTCCTGGCACTCATGAGATACACTTGTAAAGCCGGGCTGTACCTTTGGGTCTGGTCCACAGGTATGTGGTACATCATAGGAATAGAAGGGCATCATATGACAGTAGATATCCGTTGATGAACCATGGTCTACATTATAAAACAAACATACAGTCAACTCTCCGCTAACGGACACTCTCGTAAGCGGACAGCTCTACTTATGGACACCTTTTCAAATCCCCGTTTTACCTCCCCAGTCAAACTCTGTATTTACACATTCCCGTAAGCGGACACTCTCTCGTAAGCGGACGTGGACACTTTTGAAAATGAAAATTTGATTTTTCTTTTGTTTACGCTCTCTCGTAAGCGGACACACCAGGGATTCAGGGCTTGGGCCAGGGATTCAGGGCTTGGGCCAGGGATTCAGGGCTTGGGCCAGGGATTCAGGGCTTGGGCCAGGGATTCAGGGCTTGGGCCAGGGATTCAGGGCTTGGGCCAGGGATTCAGGGCTTGGGCCAGGGATTCAGGGCTTGGGCCAGGGATTCAGGGCTTGGGCCAGGGATTCAGGGCTTGGGCCAGGGATTCAGGGCTTGGGCCAGGGATTAAACCCAGGGCTGTCAACCCAGAGTGACACACTAACCAGACCATCACAAGACAAACACCATAAGCTGAGTGTGCAGGAAGAAATGAGAAATTATGGTTCATGTACCACATCACTACTGGCAATAGAGCAGATATGACTGTGAAAAACCATGGTCACGGCACAGATTCATCAGAAATCCCAGAACAACATGGTCACTGAGCATGGCACGTCCTGTGCTGTAAGTCTTTCTGTCATGCGAAATCTGTGCTAGTTTATGAAATACAATAAAAACAGATTTGCCAGCATCTTTAGCAGCAGTTCCACACAGAGAGAAACAACATCTTTGCTGCATTTTTCTCACCCCAGTTTTGTCTCCACATAAACTCCAAGTCTTTGCTTTTTGCTAAGTATTTCTTAACTTGATAATGAACTCTTTGGATAAGCATACTGTTAAAACCTATACGCTTGAGGAGGTATGGCATGGTGGGTGTGTGTCCAAAAGGATCTATGGCCCATCCAGACACTGGCTTGACATCTACAGATTTAAAAAAAAAATAATAATAATTATTGAATTGATGACTTGTAATGTGTGTAATGAGTTCTTACAGAGCATATTTCACATTTTAAAACCTTTTTATGTGAAGTTTAGAAAATGAGAGGCCGTGTTGTATCGGTGGATATAGATACGAGTATCTATATACCTGATACAACACAGCATCGAGTTTTCTAAATGACTTCTAAAACCCAACATTCATTTAAACTGATATTTAATAATTTCCGATGGAAAAGGTTAAAGAAAATCACAAATTTGTAGGTAAGAGATGTCTGTGACACTGCGATCATGCGCACTGAACACCACAATTCGTCCCACATTTGAAAGAGGTATTGTAGGTGTCAGTAGGAACCTAGTAATATTACATTCCAAAATTGCCTATGTGAAGGTCAGTGATGCGATACTAAAACTGAGACCTTTGCATACAGGCCTGTGTTTCAGGTAGTCAGTTCTAGAACTGATTAATGAAACATGAGTGTTCTATCACTTTTAGTTATAACAACTCATGTTTAATATGCATGAGTGTTATAACTAAAAGTGATAGAACACTCATGTTTTATTAATCAGTTCTATAACTAAACCCTGGCAGGTCTGTATGGGGGTATATGGTCAGCTCCCATTGGCCCTAATAGCTCATGAATTATTAATGAGTTTTAGAATTAATTATACATATTCTTATTATTTATTATTTCATTGTGTAAATTACGTAATTCAGCTTATGCTGCAATGTAATTGTTTTAATCTATCTACCGGTATCTATTATGCGCTTTATGTACAATTACCTTCCCCAAGGTTTGTGGCTATCCACTGATGACCTTCAATCATTTGGTCCAACATGCCGTAGAAATGAGGGTTTGCCTCGTCAGGCATCACCCAGCCACCTGTCACTATCTCAAATTGTCCACTTTTTATCTGCCTATCAAAACAACACATAAATGAATTATAATCTCCTTATAGGATTGACACTTGAGGTACGATTGAAGGTGCCCTTGCAAGAACAGTGTAAGTAACTCATGATCAGAATCCATTTTAACAAAAAAAAAGAATCCAAATTCTCCATTGGAATTCAAAGATGTAGTATTTGGTCAGTGATCGAGTACAAGTCATGTATTCTGTTCATGTATGGGCCCCTTATGTAACGTTGAGGGTCCGTGGACAAGTACTATCTACATGTATTATACTTAGTCTTAATGTACACAAGAAGCTTGGATATATAAATTTGCTACAACAACGTGTTTTTTGAAAACATATTACAGCCTTTTGTATCATTAATAATAATAATCACCTTAGAGTCATTTTGTATGAGTGGGAAGTACATGTAGTTATGGTACAGCACTTGTTGTGTCCAAGCATTCTGATTGGTTGAGTATTGCTTTTGCACGCTGTGATTGGTTGAATACAATGTCTTTGGTACCGTACTCCATGGCGTAGGTTTTCCACTCATACGAAAATGACTCTATTTTAAGGTTGCAAAATGACTTCTTCAAAATTCTTACTTCAAAATGTTGGATTTCCTGGTTTCATCAGCATCTTTCCACCACATTGAGAAGTAGGAAATCTCAGCCCAGATGAACCGCCGTTTGCTGTCAGCATCAAGCGCATCAACAACGTTGTCTAAGATGTGACGTGTCTGGTCATTATAGTACTGATCTAGAGTTTTGATCCACCCTTGAATCAGAATCAGAGATTGTTATAATTATTATAATGAATGTGTAATCATTTCTAAGTTCATAAAATAAATATGCACAGGCATAATGGTGACTAACTGCATATGTTGCATGCGACTATCTGGTTTTAGTATGTCTTTGTAGGTTGGGATATTCATTCTAGTTACATGGAGGTGTACATATATGTTGCATGCGACTATCTGGTTTTAGTACGTCTTTGTAGGTTGGGATATTCATTCTAGTTACATGGAGGTGTACATATATGTTGCATGCGACTATCTGGTTTTAGTACATCTTTGTAGGTTGGGATATTCATTCTAGTTACATGGAGGTGTACATATATGTTGCATGCGACTATATCTGGTTTTAGTTGGGTCATTTAGTGTAGGTGGTTTTAGTACGTCTTTGTAGGTTGGGATATTCATTCTAGTTACATGGAGGTGTACATATATGTTGCATGCGACTATCTGGTTTTAGTACATCTTTGTAGGTTGGGATATTCATTCTAGTTACATGGAGGTGTACATATATGTTGCATGCGACTATCTGGTTTTAGTACGTCTTTGTAGGTTGGGATATATTCATTCTAGTTACATGGAGGTGTACATATATGTTGCATGCGACTATGCTGGTTTTAGTACGTCTTTGTAGGTTGGGATATTCATTCTAGTTACATGGAGGTGTACATATATTTGCATGCAACTATCTGGTTTTAGTATGTCTTTGTAGGTTGGGATATCATTCATGGATTCTAGCATGCGACTACTGGTTTTATGTCTTTGTAGGTGTACATATATGTTGCATGCAAGGCAGTTGTTGGGTTATATTCACAGGATTGAAAATGTATCTTTTTGTCAAGGAGTACAGCAGTACTGAGTTGTATTACAGCAGGAGTATTACAACTGTTAAAGTACCATATTCACCAGCATATAAGCCGCACTCGCAGATAAGCTGCACCCCACAAATTTATTTATTTATTTTTTAAACTGGAGTATTGCAACTGTTCAAAATAAATAATAGAATTCAAAGCTACATGTACATTACATGCTTTGCAATGTACAGCAGTGCCTGACAACTCAAAACTGGAGTATTGCAACTGTTCAAATAGTTACATGAAGGTACATGTACATGAATGCAACACATCACATACAGTCATTTGCAAAAATTCTGGCCGCCACGATATATCAATATATCGAGTGCATTATGGGTAATAAAAATAATCGAAAATTCCCCTTAAAAAGGATGTATTTTTAACATCAGCAAATTGGTAGAAATATTTAGTATAATGCTTATTTTAGTCTTACGTTTGTTGTTTTGTAAGCTTTGCTTCATTTAATAAGTTAGGAAACTCAAAATAGTATTATTTAATTACCCATAATGCACCCGATATATTGATATATTGATATTTCGTGGCGGCCAGAATTTTTGCAAATGACTGTATATAGTTATATTATTTATTTATTATACACCTGTTTTCATAAACGTTGTCCAAATAGAAAATAGTTGTTTGTTTGTTTGTTGTTTAGGAATTAATTATCATATATTAAATATACAACTTGAACCTTGAATTCTCAGCCAGGCCATTGTGCAGAGAGCTTCGTTTACCTCTAGAACTCACTGATCCGATTGAAAACTTGTCATGCTCGAATACTCTGCTATTGTTATATGCCGTAATGATATGATAATTAATTCCTAAACAACAAACAAACAAACAACTACCGTATTCACCGGCGTATAAGCCGCACTTTTATTCCGAAAATCGCGATCCAAATTTGGAGGTGCGGCTTATCTGCGAGAACATCGGGAATTGGTACCAGAAATTTACATAAATTTAACATAAAAGTATCATTCGTGTGTTTATTACTATTAGTTACTCCTAAAAGCATTGGCCATTGGTTAGACGTTAAACAGGCAAATTAACGGGTGCTAACACCTTTTCAGACAGTTTAACGGTTTGCTAAATTGTGCTAACGGTAAACGGTTTGCTAAAGTGTTTTTCATTGATGAGCGGGTTGGTTCATGTGCTAACACAACATGTGTCAATCAAGTGTCTCAAACATAACATTCTCACGTGCACGCTAATGAACCTTAGATTTTAGAACTGATAATGCCGTAAGTTGGTGGGAAAGATCACCATTCTTCCAGCGCTTCACGACTTGCTAATCTTCTCTGTATCGTTCCAATTTATATGTAATACGAACATATCCCGATAAGTGCTCGTTGTATGATGTGAACTGCATGAGACTGCGCAATAATATCCAATAATACTTTGGATCGATACACGCTCGGAAACTATTTGACCCGTTTGTGGCCAACGGGAAAAAAAAGAATGCCCATTTTATAACTCGGGCTTCCTCCAGAAGTGCCCGAATAAAAATCATTTTTTCCAAAATTTGCATTGCCAAACTCGGGGTGCGGCTTATCTGCAAGTGCGCCTTATACGCCGGTGAATACGGTATTTTCTATTTGGACAACGTTTATGTGTGTACTTGTATTTTTCTTGTTCTTCATTGACTGACCAAATTACATTTTTCAAAATAAATTATATTCTCAGCTATCTATCTTGGTTAACCTTAGTCTAAGCGTTATTATAGATAGCTTGTACCTAATAATCCAGTTTTATTGAATTCATGAATAATTAATGAGGGAAATACAATAGAAATCATAAGCGTAGCAGACATTTGTAAATCGGCAAGAGTTCGTCGTCATTTGCATTCAACTTTAACTTGGATTTTCTTGGCCAAACTGTTTCCTATCATCAAAATTATAGTAAAACATCCACTTGTACATCGTTGGATTCGATAAGTAATATACAATATTCACGTCCGATCTGTATGGGATTTACAAACTCTCGCCTACGGCTCGAGTACAGATCGGCCGCTCATATTGTATATAGTACATATTACTTAACCCGCAAAACATAACTTTTCTTCATTTATTAACTTAAGTTATAAACTAAATTTTATGTAAACTACTGGTACTAAAATAAAGTCTATGTCAATGCAACACAAACATATGCATGCTTCAATGAAGGGCGGTTGTTTGTTGTAAGGGTTATTTATGCTTCAATGAAGGGCGGTTGTTTGTTGTAAGGGTTATTTATGCTTCAATGAAGGGCGGTTGTTTGTTGTAAGGGTTATTTATGCTTCAATGAAGGGCGGTTGTTTGTTGTAAGGGTTATTTATGCTTCAATGAAAGGGTGGTTGTTTGTTGTAAGGGTTATTTATGCTTCAATGAAGGGCAGTTGTTTGTTGTAAGGGTTATTTATGCTTCAATGAAGGGCGGTTGTTTGTTGTAAGGGTTATTTATGCTTCAATGAAGGGCGGTTGTTCATACCTGGGTCATTGTGAGAGTGTGGAACTACAAAGACTTGTAAAGGTTTGTCTTTAAAACTATCATCATTATAAGTTATTTCCCAGCCTTGCTTCCATACTCCACCATCAGGATTATCAAAAGAAATGGCATCCATGGCATCCAACATCTAAATACAAACCAATAACAACAGAAAGAACTAAGTTTAGTTTAGTTTATTGAGTTCGCCACAAATAAATAATAATAGGTAATGAGTTACAATAATAATAATAAAATGGAAATAATAAATATAAGAATAAAAGTGTGACAGGAGGTAAGTACATAACTGGACGAAGTCCCATGTAATTACAGTGAAACCTCACTATCTCGAACTCAGTTACATACATACATGTACATGTACAGTTACATGTATCTCAAAACCTTGCTGAGTCGAACTCAGTTACATACATGTACATGTACAGTTACATGTATCTCAAAACCTCGCTGAGTCGAACTCAGTTACATACATGTACATGTACAGTTACATGTATCTCAAAACCTTGCTGAGTCGAACTCAGTTACATACATGTACATGTACAGTTACATGTATCTCAAAACCTTGCTGAGTCGAACTCAGTTACATACATGTACATGACTGTACAGTTACATGTATCTCAAAACCTCGCTGAGTCGAACTCAGTTACATACATGTACATGTACAGTTACATGTATCTCAAAACCTTGCTGAGTCGAACTCAGTTACATACATGTACATGTACAGTTACATGTATCTCAAAACCTCGCTGAGTCGAACTCAGTTACACATGTACATGTACATGTACAGTTACATGTATCTCAAAACCTTGCTGAGTCGAACTCAGTTACACATGTACATACATGTACAGAACTTTACATGTACATAATTATCTCAAAACCTCGCTGAGTCAAACTGGAAACAATATCCCCTCTATTTACTCAGTCAGTTATCTTGAAGTTCCACTATCTTGAACCATATTTTTTTAGGAATTCTATAATACATTTTGCAATTGTGCTTGCACTTGCCTACTAGCAGAAGTACATTTATAGGCTAAGGAAGCAGGAAGCGGATCCCTGTATACCGTACAATGACAGACTGTACAGATATTATAAATAAAGGTAGAATTGAATGGCAGTGTGCAAGAACAGTGTGATGTGATCAAAAGCCAAATTCTCCTTTGCAATTCAAATGGTCTCAAGGAGAATTGAGTTTTTGATCAGAGATCATGCCTGACTTCCTTACTAACCTTTACGTCTGTTGACTTCCATGATTTAAGTCTTGAGAAAACACAGCCATCATCAACAGCAGTAGACGGTTTTGCCTGCACAATTTTCTGTTTTGTCTTCTGTACACCATGATTTACATGTGCCTGTAAGTCAGGTTTGTTATAAGTTTTTGAGGATTCCTTGTTGATTAGTAATGCTGGTATATCATCAACAGAAGAGTTATTCAAGATATTGCCTCCTTGCAATTGGTCTACAGAAGCCCGCATTCGGCTTATGACATTGCCAGACATCTGTAAACTTCCTTCTAATACAGTTATATCATGCTCTAGATTTGCAATTGGAACTTTAATTTTGCCATTAACCTGAAATTTAATGTCAAAGGAACATTTCTCTTCAGTTATTAATAATTATGTCTTGCTCAGATCAAAACAATGTATCGTAAAAGTAGAGCCTTTCACATTAGTTCTTTGACAGTTCTTTTATATCATGCATTTATATTTATTTTGTTTTTGTTTTTCTATGTGAATTGAATGTCTCTTCATCATTTTAGTAGTTTGTACCAAAGACAAACAAAAACAGCCAACCACTTTATTGGGGAACTAGTCAGTTCTTGACAGCAGACAAAAACAAAGAAATGAACAAAGTTGCAATCCAATAAACTGTTTTGTTAATGAGCTGTTGGAAATGAATCTGTGAAAATGTTGGTCGAATGCAGTACCCATCTTTTGGTAACTTATGTACACAGTCTATATTTTGCTCCTGTAGGAAAGCTTTGGAAATGATATTCTTGCATATATGCAGGGTTTTTAATTAGAAGCCAACAACCTGAAAACTCTGTCAG
This sequence comes from Actinostola sp. cb2023, assembly GCA_033675265.1. Taxonomy (NCBI): domain Eukaryota; kingdom Metazoa; phylum Cnidaria; class Anthozoa; order Actiniaria; family Actinostolidae; genus Actinostola; species Actinostola sp. cb2023. The sequence continues at coordinate 607,216 of JAUJYZ010000034.1, forward strand.
TTTCACCTGTTTCTTTAAAGCCTTTTAATTGGCACAATTGCCAGTAACACTATCTGCCTACTTCAAATTTTAATGAAACTCCTGTATATACATTATTGCATACACATACATGTATCTTCATGTATACATGTATATACCTATTCCAAAAATCGTTGTCCCCGCCAAAAGCAACAAGCAAGAAGCTGACGACCGCAAAGGGCATTGGGACTTTCTCCTTATTCATTTATTCATCCGTAGACATTTTGACAACATGCATTTTCAAATGGCCGAATAGTTCCAAATGATTGCTATTCAACGCTCGTAGGGATAACTTCTCAAGTACCACGGATAAATAAATAAATTAGGAGATTCCCAAAGTCCTTTGCGGTCATCAGCTTCTTGTTTGTTGCTTTCGGCCCAGACAACGATATTTGGAATAGGTGATTCGCGGTCGAGGGACCACAAAACATACTGCTTTCCCGAGGTTCCAGTCAATAAGTGTTTTGTTATATACCAACTGTCAAAGAACAACAAAAAGATGGGTTTCCCGCTTTTCAAGCGCGTTTACCAACGCCATTCAAAGTTACAAAGCTCAATCAACTTCCGGTTTTGTTATTGCTGGTCCACAACATATTGTTGCCCGCTGAGAGCTGTTGCCGGGGAAACATGAAAACTTGTTCATGTTCACGTGATACCCGCTCCCCCAATCAGAGCACGAGAAAAATGGACTTTGACAGTTGGTATATAACAAATATACATGTACATGTAGCTTTCAACCCTATGACAAGCATCTAGCTAATAAACAATAGGGGTGGCAGATGGACGTTCTTAACAATCTAGCAATTTCTCTTGGCTGTATCTCAGAGTCTCAATTTTTATACCACTGTCTCATGGTCTCGCAGTATTGTTTTATGTGACTGGGTAATACTAAAACAAAGCATTTTTGTTATATAAATCTGAACTCTATTGGTGGCAAACCAGTTTGTAACTGTTTTAATTATATACACATGTAGGATATATCTCCATATCTCTATATCTCCATAGAAACTCCTTCTTGAGTGCTAAAATGTGTAATAATTTATGAGAGTCATTGTGGTCTTTGTATAAATTTGCATGTAAATAATATTACAGCGTTTTATCCAAACATGAATGGCATTCAATATATCAAATTTCATGTCACAACAACTTTCAACAAGGATGGGATTGGGAGTGTAAATAAATGTCTATTGGTTGGTACATGCACGTGTAATCTAGCTAGTGAAGTTGTATAACTGCAATAATTAACACGCAAAACCGTACTGGACAATAACGTAAAAGTACAATAAGAATACCTGTGTTTCGAAGGCTTCTTTATAATTCGGTGTTCTCCCTAGTTGATCCACAACCATGTACATAGAAAACACTAAAACACAAAACAATGCACCCCCTAGTAAAGCCACCCATTTTTTCATTCTGTCTGTATGAAGTAAAAAGTCATAAAAACTCTTCAACTTCTTCGTCTCTCACTCGATGTGAAAACTTTTTACTTACACTACGAGTGAACACCGCTGACACGTATACAAAAACCGAAGGGTTCCGAATGCTCCCGAAAAATTGTGAATGTCATGAAATCCGGATTAAAATCCTTTTAGAATTGATGTTTCTTTTTCTGTGTGCTTTATTTGAGAATATTTTGAAATCATGTTCTTAATACTTTGACAGTTGTCATAAATCAGGAAAATATTAGTTCCAATACATAATCGATATCTTGTCGCCTTGTTCGTAAAAGTCTACTCGTCAATTTCCGACAATCATTCATACTTGGAAAGCCTTGAGAAGTGGTGTGTTTCAGAAATCGTGTTTCAGAACTCAGAAGAAGTGAGTTTTTAGACATTTTTAAGGGGAAAATAGGTCTATTGTGTATATGATATAACTTTATGATTTGATTTTATAGATCATGGCAAATTTGCAAGATCTACAGAAAGATGCTGAAGAAATTCGCAATTTTATTTCGACATCAGAGCGACCACGTGTTAGAGAAGTTCTGCAGAGAGAACTTCTGACAGTCGAGCAAGAAATTGCTCTATTAATTCACGACAAAGCCAGCCACTCTGAGGAAAAGCCTGTTGAGGCTACACCAAAAACTACAGAAAAAAAGCAGCACAAACCTCCATCGTACACCAAAGCAATCACTTCATATGGTTGGGACCAGTCTGCACAGTTTGTCAAAATCTACATCACTCTGCCTGGTGTTGAAGCATTGGAAAAGGAGAAGATAGTTTCCAAATTTACTAAGAATTCAGTCGATGTTGTTGTTCATGAACTTGATGGAAAGAACCATCAACTCAAGATATTGAAATTGTGTCACGGCATTGTAGTTGAGGAGAGCTATGCCAAGGTCAAAACTGGGAGCTTAGTGGTGATGTTGAAGAAAGAAAAGGCGAAGGAAACATGGTCTGATGTGGTACCAAAGGCAAAGGAATTGCCCTCTTTGAAGAATGGTGCAGATGACACTAACAAGGATCCCCAGGGAGCCATAATGGATATGATGAAGAAGATGTATGATGAAGGTGATGATGACATGAAGCGAACAATAAACAAGGCATGGGATGACTCAATGAACAAGGTTGGCAGTGGAGATGGACTTGGCGGGGGACTGGGCATGGCTGGGATGGGTGGGATGGGTGGGTGGGGGATGGGTGGGATGGGTGGTCTGTAAGTAGTACACAGATTTAACAGACACAATATGACACACCTGGGTGATGCTGTCATAAAAGCTCTAAACTGATATCAATAATAAATATGTTCAGGTTACCTTTTTTTGATTTTGAGAAATATACATGGTATATATAATAGCCTTCTAGCTCTGCTACATGTAGTTTGCAAAGACATCCACTCCTTAGCACCACTCGCCCTCCTCTCCAACACTTCCCAGTGTATAGTCCAGGGGGGGGCAAGGCCAGGATGTTTATACAATGTAAGTTTACTACAAATAGACATCTTTCAGGGTCCTCACTAGAAACTATAGCAACAAGCAGCACATAACATTCATATTTTGCATGTTGTACAGGACGTAATTGAACAGAAATAATTGTGTGCATCTTTCCCTAACACAACATTGTAAGACTGGGTACAAGTGTTTATAACCATTGAGATAGTTTAATTTTGACAATATTGCTGTATCTCCAATTTAAAAACTACAGCATATCCAATATGCTGGAGAAAGAATGTTGAATCCATTCAAGTGATATTTCCACTAGTCTTTTGTGGAGGGCAAACACCTTGAAAAAACTTGTAACAAATTCAGCCAATCAAAACACTCGAACCCAGTCTTCCAACATTTGCCATATACTGATTGGGACTGTGTATTAGATGATGGAGACATCATTTTGTGTTACTAACAGTTAATTACCCTGATGTCGTTCAGCTGGTTTAATTTATAACTATTATTGTTGAAGTGTGGTTGAAATAAACATATACATTTATTAGACTCCCCAACTAGGTAGGTTTGTCCAGACTTGAACCAATCCTAACAATTGGTGGTCGTCTAGACTGGAGTCTGTCTCGGGCTATAATTTTCAGAGTTGCACTTCAATGAGAATGGTTGTAATAAAGTATTCTATTTTATCAAAATACATGTAGATCGACATCTATAGGGTATTTTAACAAAGCTTATAAATATCCCACATCTGTGAGTAAAAGGTATTAATATTCCTGGTCAGAATAGGTGACTTACTAGTCTCCCTCGCGTACATCCGTCTTTAGTTCCATCATGCAACGCTCTCGGGAGTGTTGTGTAACGGAACTAAAGACGGATGTGAGGGAGACTAGTGACTTACATGATATGTTGTTTTACTACAACTACCAGAATGCTTTGAGAGAATTTTCTTTCTTATTCAGATTTTTATTCCCTCATGAGAAGAGTAAGACAATTGGTGCTAATTATCTAACAAAAGAAAATGGGCAAAGCATTCTGGTACTTGTAGTATATGAAGCTATCATCCAAGTCACCTATTGGAGGTCTAGTGATAAGAACAAGGATAGCTGATTCAATCCCATTGTTACCAATGCCCGAGCCTTCATCAACTGATAATGAACTTGTACTGTTTTGTTTTTCTTCACTTGGTGAATAGTAATTCCCATGATTCTCTGGAGTCACCGTTGTCACTCATGGGTGACTTATTGAAATTGGTATGTTCAGGCTCGGGTTCAGGCTAGGAAGTGTTACTGTTCTAATAATGTTCTAATTGAAGGGCTCCCTGCAAGAACAGAGTACATACATACATACTTTATTAGTATTCCCCGTGAAAATCAAAAAATCTTAGGAGAATTTAAATTTTGATCAGAGCTCGACGAGTGGGCTCTGGATACGGGATGCAGAGCTCACTTAGGCCTAGTTCAAACACCGTACTTTCCACCATTCTTAATTACTTCAAAAGAAGCCGCCTCATTATCTATTGTTTTAAATGAGAACAGCTTATGGTCGTTTATGATTAGAACGACGTCTGAACTTGGCCTTACATTGTTCTTGCTGGGAGCCCATATAAATTGTTTTTTTTTATTGTGGCATCTGCATGACCATCTTCATGTGAAATGGTTGATTACATCACATATACATTGTAATAATGTGTAGTGAGACACAAGTTCTACAAATAAAACCCAGTTGACATTTATATTCATATTTTATAAATCAAATCTACTGTAAATGTCTGTATGCTGTTTTAGAATAACAGTCACATCTTCATCTAACATGAGTTACATCACGATTGCATGTATGTATTGCAACTTTCCTTCTGGGGCCCTGGGTGCCAGTATCACTTTACGCCGGTTGTTCATTACTGAGAGGCACGGCTGAACGACGTCCTGGGGAAACGGTGAAAAACGTACTGCGCATGCTCGGGAAATGGCGGGAAATTAAAATGGCGACGCGCGTCGTTTTTCCGAAACAAAATATTCGCATTTTTCCAGCAAAACTAAATTCACGACAGAGATAAAGATAAGATAAGATAAAGACAAGATATTTTTTCGAATCTGGTCCGCGTAGTGATATAAGTAGTATAGCTTTTCACACTTTCTTGGTTTTGTTATTTTCTATGTCTGGTAAATTTCTATGAGAGAAATTCCAATAAATTATTATTTGATCAAAAATCATGCGAAATACTCAAGTTTCGAGTTGTTTAGACGCCGCTGTACTCCTTAGCAGAAGACGCATTTGCTCAGCCTTAACTTGAGGCTAAGGCTGAGTAAATGCGTCTTTTGTCAAGGAGTACAGCGGTATCTATGTCAGTTTTCTGCATGCGCAGTGCGCTTTTCACCCGTGTTACCCAAGGTCAGTTTGGGAAAACATTTCACTTGGAACATGCTAGAATTACATCCGGCTACGTTTCCCACACGCATAAAAGTTTTGCTTTTCGATTTTATGATGCTTTTACTTGTAAACATTATTTAAAAATTCTTTATTGGAACTAACGTCAAACAAACTATTCCTATCGGTCAGTTTTACAAACTTCATGACATCATTAAATTGAACAATTACATATACAAAGATGTCAAATAAAATTCGTTTCTTCAACCATTGTAATTTTTAATTCCAAGTTTTCGTTTGGACAAACTTTTAGAAATTGGTCGAAGAAATGATTTTTATTACACAAACCGACAAAGAAATACTGCATACAGCTAATTCAGAAAACGTTGTCGGCGATCGACTTCAAGCCTACGCGACTAGACCGAAAGGAGTATGGGTAAAAATGAATGAGTCTATAAATACACTAGCAAAAAGGAACGTCTCATCACGGAATATGAATCATATCTGCTTCTGTTTCCTTGTTTTAAAACGCGTAGGCATACATTTACAGATTCACCTGCCATTGTCACCAAATACGATCATATCTACCCATACTCCCTTTCGGTCTAGTCGCGTAGGCTTGAACGTTTTCTGAACTAGCTGTATGTAAATCTATACTAACTAACACTTACTCAGAAAAATATATCGGCTAGTAGTCGTACACGATCAAATTAATTCAGTCCTAACTCACAATATACATGTAATATATCTACAGCTTATGCAAATGTCTAACGAACGTTGGGACCATGCATGTATGCTAAACAAGATGGCGGCTGTACAGTTGCCCACAATCCTTTGCGATCCTAATCAATCTGAAATTGTGTTATGTCTTCGAATTTTATTAAAATGCACTGAGTTCTTATGTTTCTGTCGAAGGATTGTGCTAAACGTACGTCCAGCCATTTTTTACATGAAATACCACTGACAATACATCTCGTATTTGCACGTCCGTTATCAATACACATTATTTGATTGCGGAAATGAATTAATTATTGGAACTTTTATTTTGCGTAATGAACAATGCATGTTGGATCATTAGAGTAGTTTTATTTAACCCGTGAAATAAAATCTAATAGTCAAATGAAAACAACAGAATACCGGGTTTGCTCAGGAGCCCCTCCTGGTTTGCTTTAATTTACGAATCTGTCCGAAACACTCTCTGTGAAAATTCTCAGCTCTGTCGTTTCCTCGCTGCGTCGTCGCTTTGCGGTAAAAAAAAAACACACACAAAATTTTCACAGGGAGAGTTTGACAGAGCCTCTGAAACCAGAATACAAGGTATTTCACGGGTTTAGTATTGAATCACTCTATATAAGGTATTATTATTATTCAGTATTATTAAGGTACAGAGAATGTATTAACGTGATGAAAACCTGCATGGCTTTCGAACATCAGATTAAACTTGGTCAAGAAACCATTATATATAATTGATAATGGTCTCTTGACTTGGTAAAATATTGGTCAAAGTGTAGTCAGTAGATGATACAAAAATAGTTTCAGTCTAGCTAGTACGCATGTAGCAGAACAGCAACGAAGATACAAGCCGTCATTAAAGCTCCACTAATCACCCTACGTACGCTTGCATTACACAAATCTCCTGAACAACAATCCACAGTGCATTCTGTTTTTCCTTCTAATGTCTTGCAGTATGGCGTTGGGCTGCAATTGGACGAGGGAAGGCAGCCACGATAGTACTTTTTCTTGCCAGATATGCGATAAGTTGCCCGAGCACATTTATGCGGGACATCTGATTCGCAATCCTCGTTTTTGCGTTGTTGATAGCAGTCCAAATCAGATGTCGTGCTGGTACAGGAGTTACATCTAAGACTTGATACTACAAACAGAAGGCAAGTTAAAACTGCATGATTTCACTAGCAACGAAAGCCGCAATGACACAAGAAATTCATGATTCAGCTGAACTTTGTGCTTGCAGAGCTAATGCTTTCGTCAGGTCCGTTTTCGCAGTGAAATAAAACCACTTGTGCAGCGGCATAATGTCTAGCCTGAGAAAACAGCCGTCGATCCTTTCGCTCACTCCCGGGGTCATTCCGCAAAAGCGGAGTGACCACGGGAGTGAGCGAAAGGACGGCTGTTTTCTCAGGCTACATAATGTCAGAAAATCAGTCGGTTTGCATGAAGATGAAAATTGCTGACATTTGAAGCGTTTTCATGTCCACCTCTGCAATTTGTTGCATGCATGCCAATTGTAGAACAACATGTCCACACGCTGCAATAACTGCCAGAAAAAGTACGCGCAATATGCTACTTCGCCTGCCTGTACCGTAATCATTCATTCATTCAATCGTAGTTCAATTATGACAAAATTAACTGAATATTGCGAGGGACCAAAAACAAATAAATGGCGGCTGTACAGTTTTACCACAATCCTTTGCGAACCTAAATCAGAACTGCATGCTCACATCTACAAACTGTCTGACATATCCCCACAAATAAAGCTGTTATGCGACTTAAAATTCTGATGTTCTCAAAACTTCTCTTGCGATGATTTACAAGGTGTGGTGTATTTGCTTGGCGCGCAAAGGATTCGGGTAAATGTACAGGTCGCCATCTTTTTCATGCAGTACTTTTGATTGGACAGTGGTTTATTGATAAAAACGACTAGTTCAGCTTTGATTTTAATTACCTGTTGGTATCAGTATAGCTACAGCTGCAAGGACTATCAATGAATTCATTCTGCTACCAATGTTATCTGTGGAAAAAGGTTTGCATAGAGGTTGTCTTAGGAAATCACAGGTAGCCCAAGCTATTAATGAGAGGCTTGTATCGAGCTATATATAAGAGTTTGTATGGGACCTTAGGCTCTGGTCGATAATTCCGTAAATAATAGGGCAAATAAACTCTAACCTTCCAGTAGTGTTGTTTGTGTCCTTATTGATCTCTGGTAGCGATTTCAGGGAAACAACACTACTGGAAGGTTAAACTCTTTATATTCGATACCCTCTCATTTATTTACTGTGAGGAATTAGCAGGAGCGATACGACATGAGCCACAACGGTCACAACAACTAAAAAACTCCTAAACCGAACTGCAGCTGCACCTCATCTCTCAATCAGGTAACTGAAACTACTTCACAAGAGCTGCATGCAACCTACAGCTTTATAACAGCTACAATATTAATGCCTTCAAGACAACGATTACGAGCCATGCAACCACGACTTGACAACTGCATGTTGCTAGCACCATGTTTCCAAAACTTGCAGTAACTCCACAACGACCATGATATAAGTGAAGAGCACAACAAGAACTGGGTTATACAACAAGTTTTCACTGCGCAGCATGCACAAATATTACTCCAACACCGATACAAAAGTATCATCTATGGCGTGCTTGCATTTGCTGCAGTCACGTAAGAAGAAGTGACGCTTTTCGTCAGAAAGTCGAGATTCGAGTCAGTTTTTCATTCAAGCGTAACGATGATAGAGTATTAATTCGTAGATAATAGAGCTGAATATAAATTAAAAGAGTTAGGGAAAAGTTACTATAGCATAGTTGCTTTCATTCTCTTATAAAAATTGATCTAGCTTTATACAACTTTGCCGGACTTTAACAATTTTGCATGGTGATGGCTGCATGTTCAGCATTAGTGCTTCCCATGTAAAAGCAATTGCAAAAGCATCATCATTGATGTTATTTATGAACGCTGATGACTACTAGGATGGCGGGCAAAACCTTGAATTCCTGAACCCTTTAGGAGATTAATTGCACTGATAAATCAATCTAAATTATGAGAAAATAAGATGTTCCACGTTGAACATTATTGCAAGCAAGCTAGCTGGGCGACATGAAAGTTTGCATGAAAGTTGCTCCATTGTTCGCTTGATCAACAACTGTGTTGGTGCATATTCTACTGCATGCATATTATATCCTCATTTTAAAACAAGGAACAAGTTAATATAGTTAATAATTAAAATGATATGAATAGCCAAAGTGTAGGCCACTTACAATCAGTTTCTGTTTGAAGGCGCCAAGCATGAACCAAAACGCTTTCCCTTGTGCAGACAAGTTTCCAAACCGTCGAACTGTCATAAAATGAATGAATATAACAAGTACATAATGGTAAGATATGTCAATAAAACACACTCACGGTCTCGCTAGGAGTCAAACTTGAAAGCTATTTTTGTGCGAGCTATGAAAACATTTGTTTGAATTGAATCGGCTTGGACGAAGATGTTGACGAAGAAACAGTTTGTAAAGTGACTCAGCATCTTGAAACTAGCGAGATAAATCTATTGAGTTGTTCATCAGGAAGGCAAAGTTTAAGTCCTTGTGGATTCTACACACACCAGTATAGCAGTAACAACGAGTAATACGTGATAGTAAATTTACCTTATAGTTTACTTTGGGATGGTTGTGGAAGAAGCTGTATACGGATTAAAAAGACTGTTGTTTGTCATGCGCAGTTAGTGTAAACGAAGCGTGAAATCGTTATTGTTCTCTAAACTTGCATATGGAACAACAGTAATTTAATTTGAAGCATTATCATTCAAAAGAATATCAAGAATCTATGATATATGTATCTTAAACAACTTTCTTTTCAAGCTAGATTCAGGTTCAGACGTTTGAGCGTTGCAGAAGCAAAACGAGCGAAGCCTTTGGAATTACGAATTGAAGTATGCTGCTTATGTCAAGAATGACGGCTCTCAACGCTTATAGTTAACCCAGCCAATCAGAAAGCGAATGTCACTGAGTCATGCTTCGATCAAAACAACATACAACAATAAAATAGAATTTGAAAAAGTCTCCATAAGAAATGGCATTGAATTCACAACATCATAAGTTGTAAGCGCGCTTTTCGAGTAATTTTTGATTAGAGTTTTCATTAGCGCTAGCGTTTTATCGATTATGATCGAATAAAAAACCTAGTGCATTCAGAATCATTCTCGTAAACGCATTTTATTTGTAAGATGTCTTTATTACAAACTATATTTTATATACAAACTTAGTCGGGCATGGATAAAGATTGACTGCATTGTTTACCAGTGTCGTCTTTCTTGTTTTCTTGCGGCTTATCATTTATATTGTTTTTGGCTTATGCTAACTATACTAAACCATTACATCATATAGTAGTCGCGGTAACTAATATAATAGATCTACAAAACTTGAAGCTGCAACCAAAAACATCTTCACAAAAAGTTTCAAAAGATTGCACAATACTAACACGTAAATATACAGTGTAAAGATGTACATATTCAATTAAACATTCATCATAAAAAGGTAAAAGGTTGCTGATTCTTTTGGTGTGGAAATGTTCTTCGTTGTATACTTGTTTAGTAAAGATTATACAAAAATAGACAGTTTCTCATGATCAGGTTATGTTGTAGCAAAACTGTTTATTTAGTTGATGTCCGTACATGTAGTTATACGTCAAGAAATATTCAATGTTGCAAGTAAATACAGCCAGTCACAGTTTCAATTTGTGTCTTTTTTGTACACGATGAATGATCTTGCAGCTGCATTCTTCGCCTACAGAATGCAGTTAAAGTATAGAATTGTCGACCGTTTAAAGCTTGGCAGACATTCAAACACGCAAGAGCATCACCACTAGACAATGAGCGCCAAAATTGCAAGTACTACCATGAAGAAAGTGCTGATTGTGGCAACTGTGCCGGCATTGCAGTAATCTCCATTACAACAGTAGACTTCACAGTTGGTTCTATCAGACGCAGCCCTGCAGTAGCTGTCAGGATCGTTGCAATAGCTTTTGGATATACAACCACGGAAGTACTGCCCAACACCTTTGATTTTGTAGACTGTTTTGGCGCATGTGTAGGTGTCATAGCAGTCTTTTCGGGAGCGTTTTTGGAAGCAGTGAAGATCTGTGACGTCGCTTTCGCAGAAGTGGCATTTCAAACTGGTCGCTGAAAATTATGAGAACGTTCCATTAGCTAAAAGGAGTAATTGTTTTCCCTGAGTCACTTTAGACTGTAGGAGATAATTTAACAAAAACATCATTTACAGGAAAACTACTACACACCTGAAGGAATTATAGCCAAAGCTACCAATGCGAGCAGAACATAGGTATTCATGTTGATCAGTGAATGGAATAACAAATCCTGAAAAGAGAAAAAATCATCAACAATTGGAAAGTGAAAAGCTCCAAAGGAGGAGTTGATAACTCATTGGAGTTAAGGAGTGCACTAAGGTTGGTTAGCTTTTCTGGCCGAAGAAGTCAGTGATCTTTGCTCACTAGTAGCTAGAGGCACAACTATTTGGAAGATTAATCTTTCAGGATAATATTTGAAATGTTTTATTGCTATATATGACGGTTGAATGTGCAACTCAATCTTAATATTGATCCACTGCAACTGGTTGTTTTGTTGGTCAGTAATCGGCAAATGCAATATCCTATGAAATTTTATAACTGAATAACTTGTACAATTATTTTGCTTGTTAAAAGAGTTTTTATCATACAAATTAAATTTAACTTCAGTCTTCCAGTAGATAGTTTTGCTTCAGTTACACGTGTATTATAAGCGACTGAAATACCTTTAGAGCTAGTAAAAGTCACACAGCTGTATTTTTACATGCTGACCGGATTGCGTTGGGAGTTCATGGGAGGGAGAAATAATTACTGACACAAAAAGTCTATTTTACAGAATTGGAATTCCTTAAGGATTTTACATAATTACAGCTCATAGTAGCATTTTATGATGTTAGTTTTGAAAGAAGTGTAGTTAGCGGTCTAGCTTCAAGTCAAATAAAGAATTATAAAATGAGGATTACATATAGATTTGTGCAATGTGCACCTCGCAATGTGGATACGCTTTAATTTTCATTTCTTGTGAAAAGTTTAGATGATTTAAGTGAGCAACTGGCGTGCAAATTAAGTACAGGACGTTGACCATGATAAGACTGAACAGCGAAAATTAAGACGACTCTCTTACGTTGTTCACATCAAGACAGCAAATATTTAGCTAGAACACTCAGTGTCATCTTAATATCTGAACAGAGCTCCATGACTAACTACTCAGCTCAAATGCTGGTATATTTGCCTTGGACAAACTTTCCTCTGTCGTTAGCTCGATGTTTGGTAGCAATGTTTCTCGAATTTTTGTGGCTAACGTACGTTATTTGAACAAAGTTTTTATCGAAACGTTCGAAAAGCTTTGAGCATCTTTTGCGTGAAGCAGCTTTGTCTTCCTGAGGCATCTTTGGTTTCAGTGGCGCGAAAACTCTACTTACAGCGACAATAATTGTGCTTAATTACTTCAAAAACATTCAAGCTAATGTCTTTTGTAATCGAGTTTGAGAAAAATCCGAAAGTCCTTCATAGAGGAAAACTGAACTGCTTTAGAACTCGCATCAACTTTTACGAGACCTGCAAACAATGCTCATTCATCCATAGCTTCGCTATCATTGAGGTTTTTCTACGTTAGTTTTCAATGACATAGACATTCAACGCTGTCAAAACCTCGATACTAGTTGCTCTTTGCTCTGATTTCAAAAAGATTCGCTTAAATGGTTTATATAGTATGTTTAAGTAAAGGAAATTCAGCGGTCGATTTGTGCCTCATTTGCATCAAATAATCATTGTTCATCAACAACTCAGACAGTTTTATCACTCGAAGATTTTAAGCTCAATAATATCATACCTTACAAACTTACTGTAAATCGAGATATTTTGGCCCAAAACTGTATGGCTAATAAGGCAGTTAGACTTTAGAAGTCGTTGGATGATGCACGTACTTTAGATTCCTTTCCTTCCACGCGTCGTCAGTTACTCAGAATAAAAACAACGAAATTTGCAAGTATAATACCTTACTGCTAATTGGCTGAAAAAGACTTTTGTTGATTCTAATTCGTTCTATGATGGTATATATTCAAATTTTAGTTAACTTTGGGATTCAGCTTGTAGCTCTCTCAATTAAAACTCAAATTGCTATTTATGTTTGTCAGACTTGAAAGTACCTGATTCCCGAGAGACCTGCAAATCAAGTACAATCATATTCATTATATATAGTGCCTGCGTTGTTTTAAGTCAGCGGAATGTGTGTAATAATACAAACGGTACACTGCATGAAACGATTGGGATTAAAATGCAAATGGCGTTACTTTCTACAAGGTAGAGTAAACGACAAATGCATTGATTGTACAATTCATAACTGTTTGTTTGTGAAGCATGCAACAATACTTTTTGTTTGGTATGTCCCATGAAATGTCTCACAATGAGATTTCCTTGATTCTTCCGATTCCTTTGTTTCTTTCGTTTCTCGTTCTTTTTTTCTTTCGTCTTCCCGTTTTTCATTATTTCGTTTGTTCATCCAGTGTTTCTCTTTCCTTTCTCTCTTATTGTATATTTTATTCATGATTGATGACATATAGCTGCAGCATTTTAACTTTCTTGCTTTTTGGAACATAATTATTATTACCATATTTGGAAGTCTGACTGTTCAGCAAACCAGATGGCTTATTAGAAACTATGGTACAACGTTTGTGGCCGAAACTGCTTTGAAGACTGTCACGTCAGTAGCATATCAATAGTGCAGTTCAGAAACCCTCTCAATCAGCATTATATGGAGAAAGGAAGTGTTCTTTTGTTTACCTTTTTGGTGAATGTTTTTCTGTCAGGTAGGAATAATATTGAGATTTCATGATTTCATTTATTGGAAACAGATGCCTTTTTCCAAACTTCAACTGAATATTGCTCAGTTGTGATGATCGATTTCAGTTTCTGTACCCGGTTTTAGCCAGTCTTTTTGCTGTGGTTTCTGTTCCTTGGTTGATTTCTACAACGTTTTTTAGTTTTCCCGTTTTGTACTGATGTTTGTCCAACCTATAACTACTGCATGGGCGACTGTTGTTTCAGGTGAATTAAGTTTTGGATATTTGGATATAAAGTACATTAATTAATAAACATTCAGTTATCATTACAATATTCTTTAGCAAAATATACTGTACATGCGATATGGTTGGCCTATGATTAGACATACAAATTAGAGTTGGTTCACAAGACACTCATTCATGTGCATTTGTTCGATCCCAAACTTATCGTTTTATCCATTTGAGTTTTAAACATGTAAGTTTTATGTGTTTACGCCGTTTGAAAAGTACATTAAGAATTTCATTTAGCAAAAGTCTGAAAATGTACTTGGAAAAGGCTACCCTGCGAGCAAAAGATATTTTCCTAAAGTAGATTGAGAAGAGCTTGGAGTTTTGAACAATAATTTTACGTTTAATCATAACTATTACAATTTCCTCAAACTGCCGGCTACGCTACATTATTACCATTATTTATAGATTGTGATTGTTTGCACTTGCGTTCCAGGTTACTATGGAAACGCACAGGAAACACGTGATCTTTACTGTAAAAGCTGCGCCAGTGCGCAGTCCCTACGTCAGTGCTCCCTTCAGCAAAAGGATATCCTTTGCCCCAAAGGACAAGAGCGATGTTTGGAGGTAGGATATAACAAACGACCAATCAGAGAGAAATGTGTAAAACGATCCTGCTTTGCTGATTGGTCGTTTGAATTTGACGTGTTTGACCTGGCTCTACGTCTACTAGTCTAGCTGTCTCCATTTTAAGTGGAATTCGTCGCTAAAATCGCAGCTCACACGTCGCTTCACCGCAATCCTTTGCGCGCATAAATAAATACACGCCTCTCAGCTGAAACATCTATTTCGAAAAAAAAATTAAAGTCTTTCCCCTAATTAAAAGAATGAAACCGCTACTGATCTAGTTTCGCAAAGGATTGTGGTAAAAAGATTTAGCCGTCATTTTTTTCTTGTACAGCATGGTTTTGTTTTGTCTTGTTTTCTCGGGACCACTTGAAGTAAAAGTAAAGGAACTCTCGGGATAGAGCCTTGTTTTTGTCGCGCATGAAGGTGACTTAGCAATCGTCGCTTGCATGTGCTCTCTTGGTGAAAATGAATAAAACATTTATTTCTGCTTTGTTTGTTTTAGGTTGAATTGTTTGGAGACAACGGTGTAGGATACGTGAGAGACTGCATCGAGACAGAGTTATGCTTCGAGTCTAAGCTGCCACAGTGCATCCATGTGTTTGGTAACTCGTCGTATTGTGCCTTGAGCTGCTGCAAAGAAGACTATTGCAACGTTGCCTCAACCTTCAGGCACATTAGCGGAGTTTATCTCTGCTTTTCTGTAATTCTTGTGCTTGTTGAAGTGTTCTTTTAACTTTTTACAGTCAAATGAAGTATAAAAATACGATTAAAAATGAATTTGTAGAACATATTTCCATGCTGAAATCTCCATGGACAGGAAGCCCGAGTAATTAATTGCCTTCAAGAAACTTTCTGGCCTCGTTTAAACGCCCCCTGCATGGCCTACTCTCGAAAACCTGCACCCTCTTACTCGAGAGAAAACAAAAACACTCAACTATATAGAGGAAATACGGTGTATGATAGCAGAGCGGAAAAACGTTTTATAGCCTCTTCTAATAAGGACACCTATAGGTCGTTAAGCTCAATATTTTGTATACAAGCCCTTTTATGCTCAAAAACAAAATGTCAAATGCCATCAAAATTCTATATAAGGCCTTGTAGGAGAGGTGACATTTTGATCAGGTGTATCCGAGAAGCTTTACTGTAACTTAATAAGATTTTGCCACAAGTTTTGAATAATGGTAGCACAAAGGTATCAATTGCAGTTTTTGATGTATCATTGCCAGTTAATGAAAACTGTATGAAAACAGCAGCTTTGCAGTTTTTCCGCTATGTCGTGTATGATAAATACACCGATAGTCTACTAAGCGTTCCTAACAAAATGTCATGCTTGCCTACAATAAACGGCATGGTGTTTGGGGAATAACAATTTTTTTCACGAATCATTGTGCAGTATTTCAATTCAATTCAATTCACTTTATTCACACTATTTTCAACGATTAAGGAAATATGTACAATTGTTATATAGCTGTGATTTTCGGGGGTGTAGCGCTGCCTGTCATTGGTTGATTTGTGGTCACGTGACCGTGGTCAGATTGAGCTGGCGCCCGCGAGGGCCACCAATATTTGTAGACCGGTTTACAACTCAAAGCATCGGCGGAAATAAACGGGTTTTTTTTCTGAAAAAGCATTTCTTTTTCTTTTTGTAAGGCTGTATAACAAAACACTTATGTATGCCCCTCCCCGGGAAATAGTTTTGTTTTCCCTCGAGACGTAATTGATGTTTCACTCCGACTTCGTCTCGGGCAACATCGAGACTCTCGGGAAAACAAAACTAACTATTTCCCTTGGGGCCATACGTTAAGTGTATACAATGAATGTCAAAAAACAAATAATAATAATAAATACCGGAGCTCTGTGGATCAGTAGTTGTGAATTATTACGAACTGTTTATGACGTCACTTCCTGTTGTAGAAACTTTGTTCTTTTTGCTCATTTCTTCGATTTCCTCTGCAAAAATAACATTAAGAACACTAAAGAGCGATGGGATCCTGTCAAAGTCTCGTGGTCGTACCTACAAAAAAGACATTTTAATGGCATTTTATCAGCTGATTGCATTCAAGGAAAGAACTGTTGAAATGGTGAACATGATGTCGAATTGAACATTTTACCGACAATCCTTTGCACATATAAAACGAAAGACTGGGTTCGAGTGATTTGATTGGCTGGTTACAACTAGTTTTGAGAAATCACTTGCATCAGGAGTGCACTTTATGTGAATGGTTTGCAGATGGAAGTACTGCTGTAGGTACTTATTTAGGTTCGCAAAGGATTGTGGTAAAATGTATAGCCACCATCTTTCTTCCACATGGTGAAACTGATTGTCCGCTGATTATGAATTGACTAGAAACAGAAAGCACCAAAACAACTAAACAGGTATCGATCATCTGATTGACCAACCAAATATGGAATTTTGATACCAAATAAGGAGTTGATTAATGCAGACATCAAGAGAATGGCGTAATCTAAATCAATTGTTAAAATTGTTCCGTCTTACCCTCATGTGATCAAATGCTATCCCAGTATGCTTTGTGAACTGTTCGCTGATGACTGGTATTTTGGGATACCGCTGACTAAAATGATTTAACAAAATAAACCCAGCATGCATTTCGATGCCACTGTTGATAGCTTCGGTGGTCGTGCAGTGTTTTTTATCCAACGCTTCTTCATGGAGTTCGTCCTCGAAGGTTGCTTCGTGGATAAGAAGAGTCGCACCACGTCCTGTTCAATAAAACGGTTGTAATAATATGAGTAAACAGCACCAAAGTTACAGAGGCAATGCTGGGTGGTATTAAAAGAAACTCTTAAATGAAGTCTAATATATCAAATGAAAGATTCATCTTAATAAAATTGATCTGGTGTAAGCCGCCATCTTGATTTGTGATGACGTAGCAGTGTTGATCGACAGCTGACCGACAGTTGTTCGACAGTTGCTCGACAGTTGTTCGACAGTTGTTCGACGGTTGTTCGACAGTTCTTCGACAGTTGTTCGACAGTTGATTGACAGTTGCTCGACAGTTGTTCGACAGTTGTTCGACAGTTGTTCGACAGTTGTTCGACAGTTGTTCGACGGTTGTTCGACATTTGTTCGACAGCTGTTCGACAGTTGTTCGACATTTGATTGACAGCTGTTCAACAGTTGTTTGACAGTTGTTCGACAGTTGCTTGACAATTGTTCGACAGTTGTTTGACAATTGTTCGACAGTTGTTTGACAAATGCTCAACAGTTATTTGACGGGGCAGTTTTCTGCAAAATGTTTGACATTACATGTGATGTTTTATGATTATAAACAATACCTTGTCAGTGAGCAACTAGTCGAGCAACGCTGTTACATCATCACAAATCAAGATATATGTTTCCAAAGCAACGTGACGTAAAAGCACAGGGTGATCAACACATAAAATAGTAAAGTAATTCTACTAGCCAGTACAACTCACCTGCAGTAACTAGTGAAGGACATGGCCTCGTATCTCCAGAGTAAACGACTTTCCAGCCACTAGTGTGCTTGAAGACCAACCCATAGGCGTCTGCACAATGAATCACAGGAACTGCAACTAACTGTACACAAAAATAAATACAAATAGTGTATCAACAACCACTATAAAAAACACACTCTTCAAACCATGGAAAATAATAATAATAATAAAGAATAAGAATAAGAATAAGAATAAGAATAAGAATAAGAATAAGAATAAGAAGAATAAGAATAAGAATAATAATAATAATAATAATAATAATAATAATAATAATAATAATAATAATAATAATAATAAGAATAAGAAGAAGAATAAGAAATAAGAAGAAGAATAAGAAGAAGAAGAAGAAGAAGAAGAATAAGAATAAGAATAACAAAAATAAGAAGAAGAAGAATAAGAATAAATAAGAAGAAGAAGAAGAAGAAGAAGAAGAATAAGAAGAATAAGAATAAGAATAAGAAGAAAGAATAGGAATAATGGTTTATTCACAGTATTTCTACATGGTAGCTCTACATCTGTGAATAGGGAACTAAACTTAGACCAGAAATAAATAATAATTATGATAATAATAATTATTATTATTATACTTAATATTATTTATTTAATTATTTATGATAATATTATTACAAAATGTTTATTACCTGTACTGCTTCAATTCGTTTAAACAAGCCCATCAATTCGTGATCTTCTTTGACTATGTCTTCACAATTAACAAATCTGGAAAATGAAATTCATTAGATCAAATCCACTAAACTACCCCACCCAGATCTGCATGTACCAGGTCTTGGTACCTTCAAGGCTGATTAATGGTCTTTTAGAGCTGGCAAAGCATGTACATGTAAGAAGATGCACTTAAAAGAGAGAGGTGACAATTCAGTTGTCTTCAACAAAGTGACTTCAAAGCCAAAAAACTAGCCAATCATTTGTCTGGATTCAACAAAATTTCGCCTGTGATTGGCTACTATCCTAGTGCAGATTTCAAGTTGTTCAGGCCCCGGTTGCACGAAAGGTGAATAGCGCTATCCACCGGATAAGTCTTATCCAACGGATAAAACTGATGCAAACTTAATTATCCAATAAATTTTATCCGTTGGATAGGACTTATCCGGTGGATAGCACTATTCACCTTTCGTGCAACCGGGGCCTGGTGTAATCATGAAGAGATAGATGCAACACCTTTGAAAATCTGTGATCAAAGAAAATAGAATGTTCTATTCTTGTCCTTCGAAGTGTTTGAAAACAGTTTCCATCAAGAAATAGTTTCCATCAAGAAATAGTTTGTATCAAGAAATAGTTTGCATCAAGAAATAGTTTGTATCAAGAAATAGTTTGTATCAAGAAATAGTTTGTATCAAGAAATAGTTTGTATCAAGAAATAGTTTGTATCAAGAAATAGTTTGTATCAGAGGACTTTGGCAGAGTAAACTGACATTTATAGTGATAGGTACCTGTAATTCAAGTCTTCAAACGTGTTGTATTCTTGCAGCCATAACTTTATCCTTGTCGGCCCAATTACAACTATCTCATCTTGATTTGATGTATTACTTCTCTATTGTACAATGCAGAGACCACAGTTAAAAGGCAATATTCAAGTTTGATATGAATTTTTGAAAGAAATTTAAAACACACTTGTAGCACACTCACTCACTTACTTATAATGTAGAATGCTAAGAAAAATGAGTTTTGAAATTGGACTAACAGATCCTACTCCCCTCCCCCCTCAAACTCCCCTCCCCCTAAAAATGTCAACTCTGAGTTCAGTTCAATTCTTAGTTTCTTTGCTCATTTGGCATGCCAACTGGTAACCCACTAGTAAGGTATAATGTAAATAAATTAATTACAGATGAAGAAGTTTCCTTACCTTTCTTTGTATATTTTTGTAGAGTAAAACACGAATTAATCCCTGAAAACAAAACATTTACTAAGTCATAAACTCATGTAAGTATCGAAAGTAATAGCATAACTTTATAAAAATAAAATGCTGTCTCACTTACCAAGTGATGGTCTGCATGTATATGTGAAACAAATATACAGTTAATGTTCTTGATGACACAATCCATATCCCTTCCATAGTGTCTGTACAACTGCCCAAGAGTCCCCTCTCCACAGTCCAGTAGAATAGAGCTTGAATTACTGCATGAGAAATTAAGAAATATCCTTCATTTGGAACACCGTAATATAATTACATGTGAATAGGGAAGCATGGGTGGTTGAATGTTACCCTTCTCGCCTCTGTGGGACCAAGTTCAATTCCAGACCGTGTGCTATACAGTATGTGAGTTGAGTTTGTCAGGTCATTCTCTCCCTTGCTTTGAGGGTTTTTCTACAGTTTTCCTCCCTCCATAAAAAGAACTTGTGAATTGACTAGTGTGTGAGCGATAGTTTGAGGGCCACAGGGTCATCAGTTCCATAACTATTACCCAGATATATTTATTTACATGTAACAGTACAAATCAGGCACAAATATGTGATTGTATGTAGTTGTCGCAGCATCATATTTAACATACCTTACATGCAGCAATGTTGCACTCACATTCCTGTACTTAGAAGGCAGTGACGCACCAGTTCCAAGGAACACAACTTCAAAATCCTCCTCGTTTTTACTTTGACAGACTAATAAATTATCAACATTTCCACCATCCACACTCATGGCTTCATCTGCACTTGATTCTAGCTTGTTTCCCCCACAAGATGAAGGCAATGCTTCAGAGAGGCTTTGCATAGTTCTTTTGTTGCCCTCATTTGAAGTTAATGGTGCTTGTTTCACACCTGAACAATGATTAATCACTGCTAAATGTTGGTCATTGCCTGTGTTTCTGATGATATCCATGGTTTCTGTCATAATCTCATCGACGTCCAGCACAGTTGGCATATCACTTGTGTCATATCCTTCAAGTTTTAGAGGCCTGAAATGAAACTTCAGCAAACTACTCCCTGTGGATGTGTTGATTGGTAAGGCGCTTGTGTCTCGGCACTTGAAAATCAGAGAGAGAAAGTGAATATTAATAGTGCCTCAGGGGCGGATCCAGGAATTCTTGAGAGGGGGGAGGGGGTGGGGGTTGGGTCCAAATGTATAACCTGTGGCAAAACTAGATTCTAGGATAAAACTAATAAAACAACAGTACTTTACCAAGATACAGTTGAGCGAATCCTGTACTGGCCAAAGCCTCGGTTTCATTGCATACCATCGTGTACTGAGATTTGTATTAATGATAAGATGGCTTTTATTGGGCGATTTGACAATGAAGCACCTAAAGTTGCTAATTAAACAATATATAATTTACATGATAACACCATTTAGAAAAACAGCTACTGTAATGAAACCGAGTACGCTTTGGCCAGTACGTGATTCACTCAACTGTATCTTGGGAAACGCCTATTAATTGAACCTCAGGTATGACAGGGGGGTCCCCTCCCCCCCCCCCCCCCCCCCCCCCAAACCCTCCTGATATTAAATGGACTGCATCAAGCAGAGAGGGACCTTGTAGTATTTTTATACTAATATTTTAGAGTAATTTTTTTTGCAATTTCAACAAATTTTAGCTCATTGTTAACTATTTACTCGTGCCCGGGCCGAAGGCCGGGGCAGGAATCTTAGATTGCAGACCGTCTTTTTTTGTTGTTGTTGGTAGTTGACGCAAAATGGAACAAGGCGACAAGAAGTCTGACCGCAAGAGAGATTACAAATCACAAACCAATCAGGAGGCAACGGAGGTCAAGGTCAAATTGAGCCGTCAAGTTAAAACTCATGTAATCAGTAGTTTCCCAAAATCTGAATATGTTTTCTCGATTTTGCTAGCCCTGTTACTGACTCTCTTAACCAGCCATTTATACAAATTCTGAGCTGGCTGCTATTATGTTGTCGAGTGCCGAGTCACCGAACAAGTAGCCAAACACTGAGTTGATAACTATAATTGTTCAGTCTCAGATCTAAACATAGAGAAATGTTTAAGCAGTGAATACACCCATCACTCAACAAGTAACCAAACACTGTTGTGATCACTATAATCGTTATCTCAGATCTAAACATAGAGAAATGTTTAAGCAGTGAATACACCCATCACTCAACAAGTAACCAAACACTGTTGTGATCACTATAATCGTTATCTCAGATCTAAACATAGAGAAATGTTTAAGCAGTGAATACACCCATCACTCAACAAGTAACCAAACACTGTTGTGATCACTATAATCGTTATCTCAGATCTAAACATAGAGAAATGTTTAAGCAGTGAATACACCCATCACTCAACAAGTAACCAAACACTGTTGTGATCACTATAATCGTTATCTCAGATCTAAACATAGAGAAATGTGTAAGCAGTGAATATAGCTTTGATGACTAAGCACAATCTGCAATCGAGTGTGACTGTGAACGAGACCACTAAAAGCTGATCTATGAGGTTTTATTAACCTCTTTCTTCACAAACCTTGTTGGAATATTCCTGGCCTATCTAATCAACGAGCTAATTCTGAACGGCTTGAGTTTCCTTGCCAGGATTGTCCTTTTTCCAAAAATACCTTTATAAAGTGGCTCAAAGAAAATTGTCAGGGGTGAGAATGAAAACGTGTGTCTCGGTCAGTTCAGTTCGTTCCTGATCTCTTCGTTCTTCACAGCTCAGTCCCTCACCGAATGGAAGGTGGAGGCCCATATAAAGTATACTTCTTTCATGCTACAATGCATCCCAGTGCTCAATCGCACCAGGGCACGAGTGAACGCTTATTAAAGCGTCTAGTTTCCTATATATTACTCTCTATATTAAATGCACTCACTGATTCATCTGAAGAGTGAAGGAGGGGAAAGAAGTTCTTGTCTATTGTATGTAGTTTTATTTGAATCCTGGCCTGTGATCGGAACATCGTGGACCTACCACACACATCTTTATTCATGAGTAAATGCTTGGTTGTGTCACCAAAACTGCAAAATAAATATCCATGGTAGTTTGCATGATGATTGAATGGGAATATGGATAACACAGGATGGAAGGAAGAAGGAAAACAGGAAAGATCAAGAAGGGTAAGGATGGAAAGGACAAATGAAGAACAAAAAAAAATAAGGAAAGAAGAGGATGGGAGGAAGGGAGGAGAAGAAAAGAATGAGAAAAAGGAAGTAAAGAACAGAAGAAAGATTAAAGATCAATCAGAAAGAATAAAAGGTAAGGAAGGAAAGAAAGAAAGAAAGAGGAAAGAAGAATGAAACAAGGAAGTTAGAAAAGAGAGGAAGAAAGAAAAGATGGATAAGGAAGGAAAGATTGTTATAATCGTATGTCTGTTCACTGTACCTCAATTTCCATTCCTTATAATCAGGGTTATCAAACACTTCCATTGGCACAAGATGGACAATTAAACGTGGCTGTTGGTTGGAGGTTTTGTAATTATTAAACTGTTGAGATTGGACTAAACTTGATATGTAATCAACAGAAGGACAGTCAATAATGAAAAACACTGGTCCAGGCTGTGTTGGTTCTGTGACATCTTTTGCTAAGACCTAAGTAACAAAATCAGTGACAAGAGGTTAACATTGATAGGTATATGAATGAATGAATGAATGAATGAATGAATGAATGAATGAATGAATGAATGAATGAATGAATGAATGAATGAATGAATGAATGAATGAATGAATGAATGAATGAATGAATGGATGGATGGATGGATGGATGGATGGATGAACAAATGAATGAAAGCCTGCTGGGGAGTGTCCAATAAAATGTATGCATGTATGTACATGTATGTATGAATGAAAGGACTGTAAATGTGTAAATAAATGAATGAAAGGATGGGTGGAAAAATGCATGAATAAAGGAATGAATGAATGAACAAACAAATAAATGGATAAATGGACAAATTGAACAAATGTCTGAATAGAGGAATGACTGACTGACTGACTGAATAAATGGATGAATGAATGGATGAATGAATGAATGAATGAATGATGCCACATGTAAAGTAATGCTCAAACCAGCTGCACCTTTCGTCCATTATCAAGAACGACATCTTCTCCCAGTTTAAGCTTCCCAAAGAATGGTCCTTTAGGAACACCATGTGCCTTTGCCTTTTGAACTAGAAACTTTCCCGGTAATGTTGGTAATGCACAAATATAGCTAACGATGTTCTCAACTTGATTTGTGCCAATCTTAACTCTTTTTGCAGGGTTTTCCTCTGTGACACTACTGTTGGTGCAACACTCTTGAACTTCTCCTGTCGCTCAAGCAAATGGAAACAAAATTGTTACAATTTATGACTAAAGCAGACTAACACTTACACTCTGTTCCATAGACTGAGCTGAGGGAGAATGCATTTCATGTTTAATTACAGGCATCCCAACTAGTTATTTTCAAGATATGTCATGCATGTATATTTGCGGTGGGCTTCCTGTGGTAGAGTGCACTGGCTCCCTGTGGTAGAGTACATTGGATAGTATTGGGCTCCCTGTGGTAGAGTACATTGGATAGTATTGGGCTCCCTGTGGTAGAGTACATTGGATAGTATTGGGATCCCTGTGGTAGAGTACATTGGATAGTAGTATGGGCTTCCTGTGGTAGAGTACACTGGATAGTATTGGGCTCCCTGTGGTAGAGTACACTGGATAGTATTGGGCTCCCTGTGGTAGAGTGCACTGGATAGTATTGGGCTCCCTGTGGAAGAGTACATTGGATAGTATTGGGCTCCCTGTGGTAGAGTACACTGGATAGTATTGGGATCCCTGTGGTAGAGTACATTGGATAGTATTGGGCTCCCTGTGGTAGATTACACTGTATAGTATTGGGCTCCCTGTGGTAGAGTACATTGGATAGTATTGGGCTCCCTGTGGTAGAGTACATTGGATAGTATTGGGTTTCCTGTGGTATAATGCACTAGATAGTATTGGGCTCCCTGTGGTAGAGTACACTAGATAGTATTGGGCTCCCTGTGGTAGAGTACACTAGATAGTATTGGGCTCCCTGTGGTAGAGTACACTAGATAGTATTGGGCTTCCTAATAAATATGTCTTCACCTGATAAAATAACTGGATAGATAGTAAGATTGTCATCTACAAATTTATCTTCATGACTTGTAAACTCAGTACAATGAACTTGAAGTTTTTCTTGAAACAAGAAGTGCCGTGTTGAATGGATAAATTGCTTGAAATGTCTTGGTCCATATAGTCCTAGATTAACTCTGCCATTATCCCTTAAAGTCATAGCCATTCCAGGCAATCCACCGATACACTCCCATGATATTCTTGTAAAAAATAAGTTGTTAAGTTTGTTGATCCGGAGTTTGTTTTCATTAAAGAGTCGTTGAGTTCCTTCACCACAGTTAAACAAATACCTAAAGAAGTCAAAAGAGAGCAACATTAACAATGACTGGCTGTGTTTGCTAGTTTCTTGTCTTGCAACAGTTAAAAGCAACCATTGGACAAACAAGATACTGTAGGTACATGTTTGCTGCATTGAGAAATGTCCATTGCACTGCCCAGGCAATGTTTCATTTTGCCTGGTGACAACAATATTACAAATTATGGAGTGTTTTAGAGGGGTTAGCAATGCCCCCCAGGGGGGACTTTTTTGATATAACGGGGAGATGCAAGGACTTTTGGGGGGAAATTTGCGGCTTAAACTTTTGATATCCTAGCAATTTTCTGGACTTTTTTTGATATAAAGATTTTGACAAGGACTTTTTTGGGGGGTTATGTTGTGATATCCTCTGACTTTTTTGATTTCTTGTTTTTGCAAAAAATGGACTTTTGGGGGGCTAAAACGTTTGGCCTCATTTGCACCTCCCCATCACTGATACTCCTGAGTACCCCCCCTGGGGCATGCCCCGGGGGCATGCTCCCCAGAAAATATATTTTGAACCGTGTCAAGACGTCACATTTTATGATTTTATGGAATCAGCGAGAGCTACATGTAGATTCAGAGCATGTTCATAGCAGTGTGTGTATAGGCATACTATGCTATTCGGGATGTAAAGGTTATATAAAAAAAAACCAGCCAAACTTATTGGGGGGCCCGGGTCCCCCTGGCCCCTAGCATGAAAAATTCACCCTCACCTTCCCCATAATGCAACAATCCCCCAACATGATATGGTCTACACGTACGGTATGCAGGATTCTCGGTAGAAGATGGCAACCAGCAGAATTATTCTATTTATCTGTATTTGACGAGATCAAGCATACCTTTGAGTATCAGTGAACAGCAAGAAAGAAGGAGTTGTATCGATAGAATCACATCCAACAACTTGCAAGTAAACCTTGTTCATCGCCGAAGCCACAGCCATGCCTCTAGCGAGCTTCTCTAGACGTCATAGACGTTTGACAAGCGACCTTGACATGTACATAGCACTTAGCTTTCTCTGAGGAACAGAAACAATTGAGTAAAGAAATATTCAAGTTAGAAACCATTCACGCCATGCTGCACTGGTTCGCAACCAAAATACACAGGCAACCCAACGAATTCATACTCACTTCTTGGGCTCCCTGTCGCACAATATTACTCGGGTTACCTGTGCATGTGTAGCATGAGTAGTATTTTTTTTTCTCCGTCGCAAAATGCATTTGTCACGTGATATTTCCCAGTAGTACTTTTATTCACTCACCCATCTTGAACTTTGAATAAACGATTTGTAAATGTCCGCTGACTTGTTATGATTCACTCTCGTTATCCATCACTAGTCAGTCCCTAACTCGTCACATACTGCTGTGGGCTTGATCAAGAACAACCGTACAATTTGTATTTTTAAGCCATAAAACGAATGCAAATTGTGAAGAAATTGAGTATCAATTGAATATTTCTTGAAAGACTAAACTGTTGATATAAGTAAGTACTCTCAATGAATAAAGAATTTAGTGAAAAGATGCTACAGATTGAAAGAAGCAATGTAGATGGATCACATTTGAAGCGTGCGTTCTTTTTGATGGACTTCCTATGGTTCTGTACCTTGGTTCCAGAGTCTAGAAAGTCGGGTCCACGAAATTGAGTCCGAAGGACGAGACAACATTCTTTGCTCGCTTCCCCACTAATATAGTAGCCTCTGGAACCAGGGTAATGGTACTGAGAATGCAAGATAGCCCACAGTAAACCTGTCAACGAGCTTATATATAGACTATTGTCTTGGTGTTTGCAGTAGTTGTATGTGGAAACAGCTAGTGTCAAAAACATTTTTAATAAGATTTTATCAAGAGAAAGTAAAGGGACAGAGACCCAGGGGGGGTACTCAGGGGTATCAGTGACGGGGAGGTGCAAAGACCTTTTTGGGGTTTGAAATTCGCGGCTTGGGACTTTTTTGGGGTTAGCAATTTCCTGGTGGACTTTTTTTGATATAAAGATTTTTACAAGGACTTTTTTGGGGGTTGATAAAAATGATATCCTACCGTTCTTGATTTTATGCAAAGAAAAAACGTTGTGGGCCATTGGACTTTTTTGGGGTCTTGTTTTTGCATAATGGACTTTTTTGGGTTTAAAAAGTTTGGCCTCATTCGCACCTCCCCGTCACTGATACCCCTGAGTACCCCCCCTGGGGACAGAGAGACTCTTGGGATATATTTATTTCAATAAATTATTATTATTAAAGCTATTTTTTTAGAACATGCGAAAGTCGTATAAAGTTGTTAAAACACGGACGGTGTAAAGTGCAGGTTGCAGGTTGCAGGTTGCAGGTTGCAGGTTGCAGGTTGCAGGTCAAACGTACAGTGCAACCCCGGTATTTCAAAATAACTCAAACCAATTTCCCTTGGATTATTTTTTCAGTCAATTTAATAAGCTTACTATCGGTTATTCGAACATTTTTTTGGCCGGTATTCGTCGAAAAATAACCCAAACACAATTATATCCTACCACACCATAGTGCTATAAGATGGCGGCTGATTTGTCGCTGCCGTATTAAAAACATGACTTATCTTGGCCAATTGATTTGATAAACTGCCACTGGAAAACCCCTAGACACGTGAATTTTACTCCTCAAAGTAAGAAGCTGTTATTCTGGGGGTGGTTTTATTCATGGAAAGCCGAAAAGATCCGAAAAGACAGGTATTGACAGTTGATCATCGAGCCAATCTCCCTGCAATCTGGATCAGAGAAAAACAACTAATGCCTTAATGGACTGATTTTGAAGCTGAACGTGGTGCGAACACAGCCTTTCCTCACTCATTGGATTTGCCTGATTTGGACATTTTATAATCTTACTTTCGGGAGTCTTTCGTTTTTCGACGAATACCGGCCAAAAAAATGTTCGAAATAACCGATAGTAAGCTTATTAAATTGACTGAAAAAATAATCCAAGGGAAATTGGTTTGAGTTATTTTGAAATACCGGGGTTGCACTGTACGTTTGACCTGCAACCTGCACCCTGCACTTTACACCGTCCGGTTAAAACAAGTACTTTCACTCACCAATTTTGAACCTTGAATAAAGGATTTGTAAATTATAAAAGAAAGGTAAAAAATAATGGGGGGAAAATGACATCATAGAAAGTGGGAAAAGTAAAAAAATAGTATTGTTTTGTTTATATGTCCAGTAATTGTTTTAGCATTATTCGTAGGAAGTTATCTGCAGTGACGTAGTCGTCTCTCGACCAATGAAAATCCCAGGGGAAATAATGTGAATAATAATGAATGAATGAATGAATGAATGAATGAATGAATGAATGAATGAATGGAATTTATTTATCGAGGACCCAGGTAGCACGTGACAGTTTGTATAAACTGATGACCCTGTGAATTAGAACTGCTACATAACATCATTGATTTCATACTTTATACAGTTTGTACTTGTAATTACACATGCCACATATCAGTGTTTTATAAAAATGCCACAATTTACTATTCACAATGTGTATTTATATGAAGACATCAAATATGCCGAATGTAATCTTCTTTGATGTCTTGAATCAAGTTGAAAATGCAGCCTTCATCAGGTGCTTGTGTGGCAATCCAAACAGCAGTTAGAGACTGCTCTGCACAGTTAATGCCCAATCTCTTATGCCTTGAAAGCCTGAGTCCTATTTTGACATGGATTATTAAATACCAATATGACATGGCTGTAAGCAGTCAGCTGAATATTGTGCCCTATTCCAGTCTGTGATTTCTTTGACTCTTTGATTTTTTTAAATATTCTGTTTTTATTCAAGACTGATTCTCATTCAGTAATGCATCCAGTTTTTTACTGCGTTGTTCGTCAATTACTTCTAATTCTCTTACTTTCTGGTGAATTCAAAAATAAGGTTATTAGTCAAGAGCATGAAATGGTAAATGGTCAGTGTGTGATGACAGACAGACACAATAAAGATCCTGTGTGTCCAGACAGACAGACAGGCACAATAAAGACCCTGTGTGTCCAGACAGACAGACAGACTGGCACAATAAAGACCCTGTGTGTCCAGACAGACAGACAGGCACAATAAAGACCCTGTGTGTCCAGACAGACAGACAGGCACAATAAAGACCCTGTGTGTCCAGACAGACAGACAGACACAATAAAGACCCTGTGTGTCCAGACAGACAGACAGGCACAATAAAGACCCTGTGTGTCCAGACAGTCAGACAGACACAATAAAGACCCTGTGTGTCCAGACAGACAGACAGGCACAATAAAGACCCTGTGTATCCAGACAGACAGACAGACAGGCACAATAAAGACCCTGTGTGTCCAGACAATTAACGACCATGTGTCCAGACAATTAACGACCATGTGTTCATTGCTAGTTCCTGGAGAGGTTGGTACACAAGTGGTGCATCCATTATACATGTAGTACAGTAAGTGTCCAATGCTTATCATGACTTATCATAATTTATCAGAGCAACTTGTACAACATCTCACATGTATACATGATGTAATATATTCAAGGTTTCAACATACCTGTGATATTTCTGTGTTGATAATGGTCCTGTATTGATCTACTTTTCCTGCTGACTCCATTTCCTCCAGAAACTGTTTTCTATCTTCAATCTCTTGTAAAACTACAGTACAAATTTATATTATTCACTTGCTGCTATTATTCACATATTATAAAATATTTGCAATAGTGCGCACATTCTGATTGGTTGGCTAGAGTGTTTCAGGGGCGTAGGCAGGGGGAGGTCACAGGGTGCCTGTGACCCCCCCCCCCCCCTTTCCTCTGGGTTTACTCTTTAAATTTATTATTATTATTATTATTATTATATGTTTAAGGAGGGGAGGGGGATATTTGGTGGTGAACGATATGGAGTGTGACCCCCCCAATGGAAAATCCTGGCTACGCCCGTGTTTATATCAGCGGACAGTCATCGAAAAATCTTACATGTTATATTACAGCAAGTTCCATGCTTCTCATCAAGGAAATTTTTTTGATGATTTTGAGCAAGTGAATTTTCAATGATGTGCGAAAAAACTTGGTCCATAACTTCCCTTATCGAATTCATGAATAATTAATTAGGGAAATACAATAGAAATCATAAGCGTAGCAGACATCTGTAAATCAGATGCATCGGAATCATCCTCATTTGCATTCAACTGTTTCCTATCATCCAAATTATAGTAAAACATTTACTTAAATTTATACATCGTTGGATTCGATAAGTCAGATACAATATTTGCGTCCGAACTGTATGGTATTTACAATGGCGAGCCGAATGTAAATACCATACAGTTCAGCCGCTCATATTGTATCTATTACATACAGGCCTCACGCTCGGTTAATTAATAATAAGAGGTATGTACATACCTTCGTCAAATCGGTCTGGTTCTTGCTTTGGGGGTGTTGATGGCTTCTCATCTTTACTTCTTGCTCTTGGTTTATCAGTGATATTTCTTCCATATTCTCCATAAGCCATCACATTCTGTAACCGTCTTTTATCATTGGCTGTTATGTGCTCTAATAGAGAAAATTGGACATTATCAGGTTTTGAAATATGTGGGTGTTTATGTAACCAGAAAGGAGTTAGTGCAGATTTATTATGAAAAACCATGGAATGGGGTCACTGTTAACACCCCTCTATACTATTAGAGTCGTTTTCATATGAGTGGGAAGTAGTTATGGTACAGTTCGTGTGTGGTGACCATGCTGTGTCCAAGCATTCTGCAAAACATAACTTTTCTTCATCTATTAACTTAACTTTTAAACTAAATTGTATGTAAACTACTGGTACTAAAATAAAGTCTATGTCTATGTCTATTCTGATTGGATGAGTAATGATTCTGTGCGATGTGATTGGTTAATTAACCAGATGTCCTCCATTTTGTACCGTGACCATAACTCCATGCCGTAGGTTTCCCACTCCTATGAAAACGACTCCACAGTATTAATAATCATTGTTATTGACGTATGACATACTTCCTGGTGACGGTGTGAACTTGTCAACTTCCTGTTCGTCCTGAATCTTATCAATCACATCCTTTCTCCTTTTGCCTCCTGATCCCAAGTGTCTTGCATTTAATACCTTAGGGAGAGGTTTTTTACTGGCTGAAGGATTCTGAGGTTGTTTGGTTCGGCTGCTTGTAGGGTTGACTGAAGTCGGTAGAGACTGTCCACCTATCAACAGAACATACATACAATGTACCGGTAGGTCATTAATTACAAACTTGTACATCCTCAGCTTTTATAAATAGAGATTCAGACAATAAAATAAAGGATTGTTGAACATTAGTTCCAATAAATTTCATATATATTAGATTATCAATCTAGTAATAAATTTAATTTTCTAACTAAGGGTATTATGTATATATCAAAAAATGCAAATAAGTTGCTATCTTACTTGACAATTTGTCATTGAGTTGTCTTCTTTGAAAGTTGGTAAGCTTAGATTCTTCCATCATAACTGTCAAATTAACAAAACACAGGCCATGTTTAACTGACAAGTGTTAAAGTAGTACAGTGCCACAAGCACAATGGTGCGACAACACTATAGTACTATAGTTGCTATGGTTACAGATCCACAGTGCTACATACATGTATTGTAAGTGGGTACATATATGTATTGTAAGTGGTACATACATGTATTGTAAGTGCTACATACATGTATTGTAAGTGCTACATATATGTATTGTAAGTGGTACATACATGTATTGTAAGTGGTACATATATGTATTGTAAGTGTTACATATATGTATTGTAAGTGGTACATATATGTATTGTAAGTGGTACATATATGTATTGTAAGTGGTACATATATGTATTGTAAGTGGTACATATATGTATGTATTGTAAGTGTAAGTGGTACATATATGTATTGTAAGTGGTACATATATGTATTGTAAGTGGTACATATATGTATTGTAAGTGTTACATATATGTGTATTGTAAGTGGTACATATATGTATTGTAAGTGGTACATATATGTATTGTAAGTGGTACATATATGTATTGTAAGTGGTACATATATGTATTGTAAGTGGTACATATATGTATTGTAAGTGGTACATATATGTATTGTAAGTGGTACATATATGTATTGTAAGTGGTACATATATGTATTGTAAGTGGTACATATATGTATTGTAAGTGTACATATATGTATTGTAAGTGTTACATATATGTATTGTAAGTGTACATATATGTATTAAGTGGTACATATATGTATTGTAAGTGGTACATATATGTATTGTAAGTGGTACATATATGTATTGTAAGTGGTACATATATGTATTGTAAGTGGTACATATATGTATTGTAAGTGTACATATATGTAAGTGTTACATATATGTTACATATATGTATTGTAAGTGTATGTATTGTAAGTGGTACATATATGTATTGTAAGTGTTACATACATATATTGTAGTTGTAATTGTGTTACATATATGTATTGTAAGTGTTACATATATGTATTGTAAGTGTTACATATATGTATTGTAAGTGTTACATATATGTATTGTAAGTGTACATATATGTATTGTAAGTGTTACATATATGTATTGTAAGTGTTACATATATGTATTGTAAGTGTTACATATATGTATTGTAAGTGGTACATATATGTATTGTAAGTGTTACATATATGTATTGTAAGTGTTACATATATGTATTGTAAGTGGTACATATATGTATTGTAAGTGTTACATATATGTATTGTAAGTGTTACATATATGTATTGTAAGTGTTACATATATGTATTGTAAGTGGTACATATATGTATTGTAAGTGGTACATATATGTATTGTAAGTGGTACATATATGTATTGTAAGTGTTACATATATGTATTGTAAGTGTTACATATATGTATTGTAAGTGTTACATATATGTATTGTAAGTGTTACATATATGTATTGTAAGTGTGGTACATATATGTATTGTAAGTGGTACATATATGTATTGTAAGTGGTACATATATATGTATTGTAAGTGGTACATATATGTATTGTAAGTGTTACATATATGTATTGTAAGTGTTACATATATGTATTGTAAGTGTTACATATATATGTATTGTAAGTGTTACATATATGTATTGTAAGTGGTACATATATGTATTGTAAGTGGTACATATATGTATTGTAAGTGGTACATATATGTATTGTAAGTGTTACATATATGTATTGTAAGTGGTACATATATGTATTGTAAGTGGTACATATATGTATTGTAAGTGGTACATATATGTATTGTAAGTGGTACATATATGTATTGTAAGTGGTACATATATGTATTGTAAGTGTTACATATATGTATTGTAAGTGTACATATATGTATTGTAAGTGTTACATATATGTATTGTAAGTGTTACATATATGTATTGTAAGTGTTACATATATGTATTGTAAGTGTTACATATATGTATTGTAAGTGTTACATATATGTATTGTAAGTGTTACATATATGTATTGTAAGTGTTACATATACTATGTATTGTAAGTAAGTGAACTACATATGTATTGTAAGTGGTACATATATGTATTGTAAGTGGTACATATATGTATTGTAAGTGGTACATTATGTATTGTAAGTGGTACATATATGTATTGTAAGTGTTACATATATGTATTGTAAGTGGTACATATATGTATTGTAAGTGTTACATATATGTATTGTAAGTGTTACATATATGTATTGTAAGTGTTACATATATGTATTGTAAGTGTTACATATGTATTGTAAGTGTTACATATATGTATTGTAAGTGTTACATATATGTATTGTAAGTGGTACATATATGTATTGTAAGTGTGTTACATATATGTATTGTAAGTGGTACATATATGTATTGTAAGTGGTACATATATGTATTGTAAGTGGTACATACATGTATTGTAAGTGGTACATATATGTATTGTAAGTGCTACATATATGTATTGTAAGTGGTACATATATGTATTGTAAGTGCTACATACATGTATTGTAAGTGGTACATATATGTATTGTAAGTGCTACATACATGTATTGTAAGTGGTACATATATGTATTGTAAGTGCTACATACATGTATTGTAAGTGGTACATATATGTATTGTAAGTGCTACATACATGTATTGTAAGTGGTACATATATGTATTGTAAGTGCTACATACATGTATTGTAAGTGGTACATATATGTATTGTAAGTGCTACATACATGTATTGTAAGTGGTACATATATGTATTGTAAGTGGTACATATATGTATACAATAATTGTAAGTGCTACATACATGTATTGTAAGTGGTACATATATGTATTGTAAGTGCTACATATATGTATTGTAAGTGGTACATATATGTATTGTAAGTGCTACATACATGTATTGTAAGTGGTACATATATGTATTGTAAGTGCTACATACATGTATTGTAAGTGGTACATATATGTATTGTAAGTGCTACATACATGTATTGTAAGTGGTACATACATGTATTGTAAGTGGTACATACATGTATTGTAAGTGTTACATATATGTATTGTAAGTGGTACATATATATGTATTGTAAGTGGTACATATATGTATTGTAAGTGGTACATATGTATATATGTATTGTAAGGTACATATATGTATTGTAAGTGTTACATATATGTATTGTAAGTGGTACATATATGTATTGTAAGTGCAACATACATGTATTGTAAGTGGTACATATATGTATTGTAAGTGGTACATACATGTATTGTAAGTGGTACATATATGTATTGTAAGTGGTACATATATGTATTGTAAGTGGTACATATATGTATTGTAAGTGGTACATATATGTATTGTAAGTGTTACATATATGTATTGTAAGTGGTACATATATGTATTGTAAGTGGTACATATATGTATTGTAAGTGGTACATATATGTATTGTAAGTGGTACATATATGTATTGTAAGTGGTACATATATGTATTGTAAGTGGTACATATATGTATTGTAAGTGGTACATATATGTATTGTAAGTGTTACATATATGTATTGTAAGTGGTCATATATGTATTGTAAGTGGTACATATATGTATTGTAAGTGTTACATATATGTATTGTAAGTGGTACATATATGTATTGTAAGTGTTACATATATGTATTGTAAGTGGTACATATATGTATTGTAAGTGCTACATACATGTATTGTAAGTGTTACATATATGTATTGTAAGTGGTACATATATGTATTGTAAGTGTTACATATATGTATTGTAAGTGGTACATATATGTATTGTAAGTGTTACATATATGTATTGTAAGTGGTACATATATGTATTGTAAGTGGTACATATATGTATTGTAAGTGGTACATATATGTATTGTAAGTGGTACATATATATGTATTGTAAGTGGTACATATATGTATTGTAAGTGTTACATATATGTATTGTAAGTGGTACATATATGTATTGTAAGTGTACATATATGTATTGTAAGTGGTACATATATGTATTGTAAGTGGTACATATATGTATTGTAAGTGGTACATATATGTATTGTAAGTGGTACATATATGTATTGTAAGTGGTACATATATGTATTGTGTAAGTGGTACATATATGTATTGTAAGTGGTACATATATGTATTGTAAGTGGTACATATATGTATTGTAAGTGGTACATATATGTATTGTAAGTGGTACATATATGTATTGTAAGTGGTACATATATGTATTGTAAGTGGTACATATATGTATTGTAAGTGGTACATATATGTATTGTAAGTGGTACATATATGTATTGTAAGTGGTACATATATGTATTGTAAGTGGTACATATATGTATTGTAAGTGGTACATATATGTATTGTAAGTGGTACATATATGTATTGTAAGTGGTACATATATGTATTGTAAGTGGTACATATATGTATTGTAAGTGGTACATATATGTATTGTAAGTGGTACATATATGTATTGTAAGTGGTACATATATGTATTGTAAGTGGTACATATATGTATTGTAAGTGGTACATATATGTATTGTAAGTGGTACATATATGTATTGTAAGTGGTACATATATGTATTGTAAGTGGTACATATATGTATTGTAAGTGGTACATATATGTATTGTAAGTGGTACATATATGTATTGTAAGTGGTACATATATGTATTGTAAGTGGTACATATATGTATTGTAAGTGGTACATATATGTATTGTAAGTGGTACATATATGTATTGTAAGTGGTACATATATGTATTGTAAGTGGTACATATATGTATTGTAAGTGGTACATATATGTATTGTAAGTGGTACATATATGTATTGTAAGTGGTACATATATGTATTGTAAGTGGTACATATATGTATTGTAAGTGGTACATATATGTATTGTAAGTGGTGGTACATATATGTATTGTAAGTGGTACATATATGTATTGTAAGTGGTACATATATGTATTGTAAGTGTTACATATATGTATTGTGTTACATATATGTATTGTAAGTGTTACATATATGTATTGTAAGTGGTACATATATGTATTGTAAGTGGTACATATATGTATTGTAAGTGGTACATATATGTATTGTAAGTGGTACATATATGTATTGTAAGTGGTACATATATGTATTGTAAGTGGTACATATATGTATTGTAAGTGGTACATACATGTATTGTAAGTGGTACATATATATTGTATACATATATGTATTGTAAGTGGTACATATATGTATTGTAAGTGTTACATATATGTATTGTAAGTGTTACATATATATATATGTATTGTAAGTGTTACATATATGTATTGTAAGTGGTACATATATGTATTGTAAGTGTTACATATTGTGTGGTACATATATGTATTGTAAGTGGTACATATATGTATTGTAAGTGTACATATATGTATTGTAAGTGGTACATATATATGTATTGTAAGTGGTACATATATGTATTGTAAGTGGTACATATATGTATTGTAAGTGGTACATATATGTATTGTAAGTGGTACATATATGTATTGTAAGTGGTACATATATGTATTGTAAGTGGTACATATATGTATTGTAAGTGGTACATATATGTATTGTAAGTGGTACATATATGTATTGTAAGTGGTACATATATGTATTGTAAGTGGTACATATATGTATTGTAAGTGGTACATATATGTATTGTAAGTGTTACATATATGTATTGTAAGTGGTATATATGTATTGTAAGTGTTACATATATGTATTGTAAGTGTTACATATATGTATTGTAAGTGGTACATATATGTATTGTAAGTGCTACATATATGTATTGTAAGTGGTACATATATGTATTGTAAGTGGTACATATATGTATTGTAAGTGGTACATATATGTATTGTAAGTGGTACATATATGTATTGTAAGTGGTACATACATGTATACAATAATTGTAAGTGGTACATATATGTATTGTAAGTGGTACATATATGTATTGTAAGTGGTACATACATGTATACAATAATTGTAAGTGGTACATATATGTATTGTAAGTGGTACATATATGTATTGTAAGTGGTACATATATGTATACAATATTGTAAGTGGTACATACATGTATTGTAAGTGCTACATATATGTATTGTAAGTGGTACATACATGTATACAATAATTGTAAGTGGTACATATATGTATTGTAGTGGTACATATATGTATTGTAAGTGGTACATACATGTATACAATAATTGTAAGTGGTACATATATGTATTGTAAGTGGTACATATATGTATTGTAAGTGGTACATATATGTATACAATAATTGTAAGTGGTACATATATACACATGAGGTCCAACTGTTTAGGATATTAGCTAGTTCCACAGCATACAGTCAACTCTTTCTAGATGCGGCAGACACCCATCTAATCCAGACACCTCTCTTAGTCTCTGTAGACAGACACCTTTGTCTGGTCCAT
Organism: Actinostola sp. cb2023; assembly: GCA_033675265.1. Taxonomy (NCBI): domain Eukaryota; kingdom Metazoa; phylum Cnidaria; class Anthozoa; order Actiniaria; family Actinostolidae; genus Actinostola; species Actinostola sp. cb2023. Next base: position 645,627 of record JAUJYZ010000034.1, read on the forward strand.
GCTCTGCACTGTTTTACAATAAATTTGCACGCTCTCTCTCTCTCTCTCTAATGCAGGCACCTTGCTATATATGTTGGACAGCAACAGTTGTATCCTGTGAGCAGAAGTTCCTTTTGCTTCCCTTTCTTTGACTTTGGGTCATTGAGGGAAGAAAGACGACTCAAAGTCAAAGAGAAGGTCCAAGCAAAAGGAATCAGTCTACTGAGTGAATCTACAATCATGTATTCTCAGACAGGGTACAAAACTAAGGCCAAGGGTGTCCAGCTTAGAGAGAATTGATCGTATTTGGGTTTGATTCTGAATGAAGGCATGTATGCCACTGCCTGTAAGTGCATATAGTGAATTAATGTAGTTATATATTAAATAACTGAGCTAGTTTATAGTAGCTACATGTAGTATTAGCTTACAGTAAGACATGTAAGTTAACTTACTGATGTAGTGTCAGACAGCAGAAATAATGCTTTGCCTTTTGGAGAGTCTTCAAAAAGACAAACAAGTGCATGTTCTTTATACCTTTCAATAATTGCTGAGTATTTGGACTCACGGGAGCGGCCTGTGTGCTCCAAAGTCCCCCCTTAGCAACGGGTTGTCGTTTGCCCGCCATCTTGCCTTCTTCACTTCAGTTCTTGCCAACTTGGTCTGGACGGTCTCGACTTGTTTTTTATTCACAAACAGTAAGATAGACTTCAGAATGATACTTTTTTCAGTCAAGGAACAATTTTTAGTTGATGTTACTGTCGTTTGTCGGTGTAAATGTCAGAAAACATGGAAATTTGCACAACTTTTACTTGCTGTTTTCAAACACTTGGGCTTCCTGTGTTGCCACAGGAAGTACCTACCCAATATCGTACGTAGTATTTTACTGAGTATTTTATGTAGCTTTGTATCCAATAGTTCTAAATAAAACACTCAAAGATAAGTATCATATGTTTTCCTGTATTTCTTACAAATTTGGGTTTAATTTCACCATATAATGGCTATACTTTTATTTATGTTTTCCTCTAATGCCTTTGCGGGTTACCTGTGGTGTCAAGGTTCGCGCGCTTGCCATCAGAGCAACTGAAAACAAGCGAATTTGTATTTTCTCTTCCCCAGCAGAAGCACTAATTAACGGCTAAAATACAGTATTCAGTTAAGCCTGAATTTGTTGATTAAACCAAGAATGAACTCTAAAAGAGGGAATCCCAGTGGAATAAAGCCTGTAGCTGGTCGACCATCGTCTGCCAAGGCAACAAGAACCAAAACCAGCAAAGGAGTTCTTTCTTCTCGCTCTAATATCAGCGTTGTAAGTTGAAAAGTTTATTCTTTGAAGTAGTATCTAGGTGTATTTATCTTTGTAGTTAGGTCTAGTTTCGATCAGATACAAGTGTACTAACTATCCATTCAGTAATTAATCCACTTTCAAAATATCAACAACATACAGTTGATCTGCAGATAATGTTAAGCTTATGGTATAAAATTACAGATAGTTTGCTACTACTATTGTTCGGTATCTCTGTTGTATCCTTCCCTTTGTATTCTTGTTAACATATAATTGGCATTTCTCAAAGCTATTAAAGGGATCTAGTAGTATTGCTTTCTCTTATATAACTTATGACATTTAATTTCATTTACAAAATGTTTACTAAAAGTTTATACATAGTGCACTCAAGGAAATCCTGCAGTTTGATTGGCTGGTAGGAGTAGGGTATATTTCAAGGTCAACGAGTTCTATTATTATCATGGCAACCAAATTTGTGTGAATTTTTTCGAACAAAATCATGAACCTCTGTGGTTCACACCACATCTCACCACATCATAATAATTTTATTATAATCATAGTCATAGCCGTAAGTATGTGTGTGTCGTTTTCGTATTAGTGGGAAACATATAGCACAGAGTTACCCTCACGGTACGGAATCAAAGACATTCTATTCAACCAATCACAGCATGCAAAATCATCTCTCAACCAATCAGAATGCTTGGATACTGCACAATCACAGCACAGTACCTTCACCGCACGGACCGTAGCTATTTCCCACTTATTCATAAACTATGATGTTGTTATGTCATACGTGTGGCCCGGGAAATCATTAGTCATTTAGCCAAACACATGGTCACAAGAATGCAAATACAATAGCTTGAGCCACAGTTGATCTGCTTCGACATGCCCTCTTTGTGGAGAAAACAAATAAATAATTATTAATCTTATGTTATTTTCATTGATAGGATTCTGATTTTAATGACCTTTCTGTCACTGGTACAAGCAAGGTTGCAAAGAAAACTTACAGGAAACCAGGTAAGATTTTAGATCACAGATCATAGACTGATCTACTGATCCCAAAAAAATATTCACAATATTTTGTTTACATGGACATGACTGACCATGTGAAGCACTTTGAAATATTAGTTACTGCACTTGTTGTTTACCCAGACTAATAGCAGGCAGTGCAAGTATTACATGTACATCTAAGGCTATTGTTAAAAAGATAAATGTATTATGTACATGTATTTTTGATGGGCTTCCTGTGGTAGAGCTTGAAAGATAATAGATTTGGGCTCCCTGTGGTACTATGCATAGTTTTGTCCACAGGTACATTTATATTCACTATCTAGAGTATACACTAGATTATACCTTAGTGTGTGTCTTCAATGTACAGTATGTGCCTGATACCGCAATGTTATAGTATGCACACCTCTGTTTGATGGGCTACAAGGTTGGGCTATATGACAGTATATAATTGTGATATTATTTCAGATGTAAGATCCAGTCAGTCAAGTCAGGTAGTCTCAGGTGATGGTGGTAGTGATACTGACCAAACAAGAAGAAAGCATTATGACCTCAATTCTGAAGATCATTTCAGGTAAAAAATGACTTTTTACGATTAAACTTGTCTGTAGTGAATGTGAAATCTCTGGAAGTAAAGAAAACACACCAAGGAATAATACATGAATTATTGAATAATAAATTGTAATTATTATACTGTATTTAATATTTATAATAATTAATTTATATTTACTTTACTACAATAATTATTATAATTATTAATGTTCACCAGATTTCCAGACAATAAACCCAAGCACAAAAAAGACTTGGCTTTGGTGTTTAAGGTAACACAGAACTTTATACATGTACTCTCATATACTGTAAATACACATGTACATTGTACATGTCTGTAATTACAATGCATTGCCAATGTTACAATGTAATATGCAATGTTTGCATTGCTGCATGTATGTGACTACAATGCATTGCCAATGTTACAATGTAATATGCAATGTTTGCATTGCTGCATGTATGTGACTACAATGCATTGCCAATGTTACAATGTAATATGCAATGTTTGCATTGCTGCGTGTATGTGACTACAATGCATTGCCAATGTTACAATGTAATATGCAATGTTTGCATTGCTGCGTGTATGTGACTACCCGAGACAAAAGCCACAACTTGTTCACAGTTTGCAATTAGAGACATCAAGCAAGCTGATTCATGATGATTATGATCGTCGATGGGAGTCTAATGCTACAAATGTAACTGACCTGTTTTTGTCTAGTACTGTTCCTGGCCTGTCATAAATGTATGATAGGCTTCGGTATCCTGTACAAAGAATTGAAAGGGTCCATATGCACTTGATCTCTGATAAGAATCTAGATTCTCCTCATTTTTTTTGTAATTCCAAAAGATAATTTTGATTTTGATCACAAGCCACTCTACATGTAGGTCTGAATCATATGTTGAACTTTATAGGTGTCGAGTCTAATTAGATCTAACATTGCTTACAATGCAGTTGGTATATGTTTGACTTGGGCCTGTCTCTCTTCTCAGTCTTGCACAGACCGTTTGCATAAGAATGAATATAAACTTATGATATTGATTTATTTCGTTTTAAAAATAGAATAAACCGCCAACAAATAATACTGACAGCAAACTACAGCCAACAGATGGTATTGATGACTGGTGGCCAGGAGCCACTCATATACCAAAGGTACCGCCCCTACAGAATCTTGACTCTCCAACTGAGGAGAAAGCGGTCAATTGGTTTGCTAAAAGTACAGATGCAATGGGACACACCTATACAACAAATGGGTCTAATGATGACCCTTTGGTTACTGCTTTAAATGAAATGTTGAACTCACCAAGTGAAGGCAGCAGAATCAAAGGCAATTCAAGCAAGGAAAAAGAACCCAAGCAAAGTCCTGTACCAAAACTCAGACTTGGTAACCTAACAGACGATAAATCTACACCAAGCCAAGGACATCGCAATGCTGCTGTAGTTATACAGAGATGGTTTCGTGGATGGAATGTCAGACGAAAAGTGGGAAAATTTGCAGTAAAACAGCTGTTGGGACAAAGGAAACAAGCTGTAGAAAGACAGTCGTTTAACTACCTGGGCTCAAAGGTGAGATGATAGTGATGATTGATGGTGGTAATGGTAGGTACATGTACCTGGGCTCAAAGGTGAGATGATAGTGATGATTGATGGTGGTAATGGTAGGTACATGTACATGTACCTGGGCTCAAAGGTGAGATGATAGTGATGATTGAGTGGTAACGGTAGGTACATGTACAGTCATGTACCTGGGCTCAAAGGTGAGATGATAGTGATGATTGATGGTGGTAATGGTAGGTAAACACAATTTTCAAAAATTATATTTCAACTGTAGGATTTTGAAAATAAAGATGCAGACAGGGTAAAGAAACGTGAAGAAAAAGCCAGGTTAGCCAGACAGGCTGCAATAAAGGACCTGCAAAGTAAACGAGAAGCTAAAAAACTTGAGAATGCCAGAAAAGCAGAGGAAGAAATTGTAAGTCAAGTGAAACATTGTACTCTGTTATGGCAAAGACAGAACGTTCTCAGTAGATGGTTGAACAGTTGGCAGCTACAAACATCTAAAAACAGCGTAGTAGCACTTTAAAAGGGTCTACGTATACAGTGTCGTCACAATCTAATCTAAATCTTTAATCTGCAAAGGTTGCCCATCGGTATAGAGCCTCCTGACAACCAACCACATATATTTCACTATCTACATGTATGTTTGAAAACACCATGTTAGCTGTTAGAAATACTGAAGTGTACTTTGCCTTGCCTTACTATTGGTAATCATAGCTGAACCACACACTGTATGTACATGTGTACAAATGTATGTACTTTTATTACTATTGGTAGTCATAGCTGAACCACACACTGTATGTACATGTGTACAAATGTATGTACTTTTATTACTATTGGTAATCATAGCTGAACCACACACTGTATGTACATGTGTACAAATGTATGTACTTTTTAGCTGAAACCTGACATTCAAATAGTGATTTATAACCCTTACTCTACTGTAGGTATTTTATACTCTCTGTATAATGTATGTATTGTTCTTTCAGATGTTCCTTCAATCTAGCGGGGTGATTACCAAGAAAAAGAGCAACACAAAATTACCATCAAAACCCAAACCATCAAACAAGACCAATAATAGACAAAAAGAACTTGCCAATCATGTGGGTGAAATGACCCTGGATAGTGCTAAGGGAGACAGCCGACCTGCTACTGCAAATACATGTAGTACAGCACGTCGACTTGATGAAATGTTCAAGGTAATGGTCACTGGTTATGTTTCTCAGCTGCCAGCTGCAAGGAAGGATGATTGCCCCCCCCCCCCCCCCCCCCCCCCCCCCCCCCCCAAAAAAAAATAAAAAAATAAAAAAATAAAAATATTAGTATTTTAGTTGAGAGCATATAATATTGCAGTCTGTACTCCATTTTTGTTTTCACTTCCATCTAGTCTGTGTTGCGCAGTGTAGCCTTGGGTGCACACTGTCTTTACCAATGCTGGCTGAAGTGACACAGAAATATATCAGCCTTTTTAAAACTTTTCCTTTGCCTTTCCATACATGACATCAATGTCTTAAAGGCCCAGACACACGACACAACTTTTCTTGCAACATTGCATGCAACAGTTGCAGAAGTAGGATCGAGTTCTACTTCTGTAACCGTTGCGCGCAACGTTGCATCGTATGACACCCAAAAAAACTCTTGTTGTGTGCAACGTTGCAAGAAAAGTTGCATTGTACAGGGTACTAAGATGATGGGTTATCAAAATAGCATTATATGATTGAGTAGATATAGATAAAGTTGACTTCACTGGATTCACCATAAGGAACTCAGAAAAAATCGGAGTCCTAGATGGGATTTGAGCCCATGACCCTCTGTTTTCTAGACAGATGCTCTACCATTGAGCTACTGGAGACTCTATGGTGAGCAAAGGTCATGTAGTCATATCAGAATACATTAGATGAAGCTATTTTAATACTTTAAAAAGTATTTATTGGTTATTCTGATGATTTTTAGCATGATACAAGAGCAAAACCAGATGCTGTACCAGATGAGATGTCAACAGATAGAACTGATAGTACACTTCAAAAGTAAGAATTTACACATGTATTTTTGTACCAAAAACTATCTGATAATATCAACACATTAAGTATAAATAGACCGGGAAGATCTTTTGTTTTTGTTTTTGTATCATTGCATCATCATCATCATCATCATAATATTTAATGCTTAACACTTACATGTATATACAAATGTAGTGCAAATATCTATATATATATATACCTAATCAAATGCATTGCATCATCATCATCATCATCATAATATTTAATGCTTAACACTTACATGTATATACAAATGTAGTGCAAATATCTATATATATACCTAATCAAATGCATTGCATCATCATCATCATCATCATCATCATATTTAATGCTTAACACTTACATGTATATACAAATGTAGTGCAAATATCTACATGTATATATATACCTAATCAAATGCATTGCATCATCATCATCATCATCATCATATTTAATGCTTAACACTTACATGTATATACAAATGTAGTGCAAATATCTATATGTATACCTAATCAAATGCATTGCTTTGAGCCTTCTCTCTGCGAGTCAGTAGGTCAGGGCCACACACACTTGGTACTTTGTGCCCTATTCTTAGTCGAACAGTGGTGTGGGTTCTTGTACCTATTTTTAGTCGAACAGTGGTGTGGGTTCTTTTACGTCCCTCCAGTTCAATGTAATGGAGTGTCGGAGAGATGGGACCGCAATTTTTTACGTGTCATCCGAGCCATCGTTAATCCAATATTTTGATCAAAGGATGCAAGATATGGTGTGTTACTGCTAATATTTTCACCTTTTCCCCCAATTAGTTACCATCAGAGCAATGCCATTACCTCAGGCCTGTCCTAAGAAATGAAAGCCCCCTTACTAATATATTCTATTATTTACATCAGTGCCCATAGTAAACTGGGGCCAGCAGGAACATCTACATTTGAGGATCTCTTACAATCCCTTAAACAGCTTGAAGAGGACCCACATAATGAACCATTACTGCTGTCAGGTGCAAGTGGTAAATATGGCAGCTGGCTGGGTATGTACACTACTTTAATCAAATACAGCAGACTTCGTATGACAAAAACAAATTTGAGCAGATTTCGTATGTGACTGAAAAACTTATGGCACGGACATGCCATGACCATGATGTTTTAAGATTTCGAAGCAACCCGTGCCATGACCATGATGTTTTAAGATTTCGACATTGACTCTATAAAATGGATTGTACTAGTTACCACTTACCTACAGAAGTTAACATTTATAAAGCTTGGCAGTAAATCATGCATATCTATATTCTACTGTTTATGATTTGTTTTTACCTTTTTAGGGAACAAACTAGCATCAGATGACAAGTATCAGGTATTTGTAACATTACTCTATATACAGGGTTCTCAGTAGTCAGATGACAAGTATCAGGTATTTGTAACATTACTCTATGTACAGGGTTCTCAGTAGTCAGATGACAAGTATCAGGTATTTGTAATATTACTCTATGTACAGGGTTCTCAGTAGTCAGATGACAAGTATCAGGTATTTGTAACATTACTCTATGTACAGGGTTCTCAGTAGTCAGATGACAAGTATCAGGTATTTGTAACATTACTCTATGTACAGGGTTCTCAGTAGTCAGATGACAAGTATCAGGTATTTGTAACATTACTCTATGTACAGGGTTCTCAGTAGTCAGATGACAAGTATCAGGTATTTGTAACATTACTCTATGTACAGGGTTCTCAGTAGTCAGATGACAAGTATCAGGTATTTGTAACATTACTCTATGTACAGGGTTCTCAGTAGTCAGATGACAAGTATCAGGTATTTGTAACATTACTCTATGTACAGGGTTCTCAGTAGTCAGATGACAAGTATCAGGTATTTGTAACATTACTCTATGTACAGGGTTCTCAGTAGTCAGATGACAAGTATCAGGTATTTGTAACATTACTCTATGTACAGGGTTCTCAGTAGTCAGATGACAAGTATCAGGTATTTGTAACATTACTCTATGTACAGGGTTCTCAGTAGTCAGATGACAAGTATCAGGTATTTGTAACATTACTCTATGTACAGGGTTCTCAGTAGTCAGATGACAAGTATCAGGTATTTGTAACATTACTCTATGTACAGGGTTCTCAGTAGTCAGATGACAAGTATCAGGTATTTGTAACATTACTCTATGTACAGGGTTCTCAGTAGTCAGATGACAAGTATCAGGTATTTGTAACATTACTCTATGTACAGGGTTCTCAGTAGTCAGATGACAAGTATCAGGTATTTGTAACATTACTCTATGTACAGGGTTCTCAGTAGTCAGATGACAAGTATCAGGTATTTGTAACATTACTCTATGTACAGGGTTCTCAGTAGTCAGATGACAAGTATCAGGTATTTGTAACATTACTCTATGTACAGGGTTCTCAGTAGTCAGATGACAAGTATCAGGTATTTGTAACATTACTCTATGTACAGGGTTCTCAGTAGTCAGATGACAAGTATCAGGTATTTGTAACATTACTCTATGTACAGGGTTCTCAGTAGTCAGATGACAAGTATCAGGTATTTGTAACATTACTCTATGTACAGGGTTCTCAGTAGTCAGATGACAAGTATCAGGTATTTGTAACATTACTCTATGTACAGGGTTCTCAGTAGTCAGATGACAAGTATCAGGTATTTGTAACATTACTCTATGTACAGGGTTCTCAGTAGTCAGATGACAAGTATCAGGTATTTGTAACATTACTCTATGTACAGGGTTCTCAGTAGGCAAAAGGTGGAAGTCCACTGTCTGTCAACTTACTGTAGCGTTCTGATATAATTATAAAATGAACCTTCTACAAAAATATTTTCATTACAGAACTGTTCAAAGTTTAAAAACTAATGAGAACCCTGATTGCAATAATTTATTAGCATAAATCATCCATTCATTCATTCAATCATTTATTCAATCATTTATTATTCCATTCATTTATTATTCCATTCATTCATTCATTCATTCATCCATTCAATCAATCATTCAATCATCCATCCATTCAATTATTCATTCAATCATTCACCCATTCAATAAATTATCCATCCATTTATTCATCCATTCATTCAATCATTCATTCATCCATTCATTCAATCATTCATTCAATCATCCATCCATTCAATCATTCATTCAATCATTCACCCATTCAATAAATTATCCATCCATTTATTCATCCATTCATTCAATCATTCATCCATTCATTCAATCATTCATCCATTCATTCAATCATTCATTCAATCATCCATCCATTCAATCATTCATTCAATCATTCAATCAATCATTCAATCATCCATCCATTCAATCATTCATTCAATCATTCTCCCATTCAATAAATTATCCATCCATTTATTCATCCATTCATTCAATCATTCATTCAATCATCCATCCATTCATTCAATCATTCAATCCATCCATTCAATCATTCAATCAATCATTCATTCAATCATTCACCCATTCAATAAATTATCCATCCATTTATTCATCCATTCATTCAATCATTCATCCATTCATTCAATCATTCATTCAATCATCCATCCATTCAATCATTCAATCATTCATCCATTCAATGAATTATCCATCCATTTATTCATCCATCCATCCATTCAATCAATTATCATTCATTCACTTTATCCATTTATAATATTCCTTTCAGCCTTACCTTTCAGCAGAGAATCTAGGCCAGCTGAATCACCAAGATATGGAAGTGTAAGCTATGATTAAATGTAAATTCTCATCAGAATTTAATGTTTTTAAAACTGTTTGATGTCCTTTTTTCAGCAAAACCAGTACAGCACTGTCTGCAGAAAAACTACAGTAAGAACAAGTTATAATTATAATTATAGTTCATCAGTACTCTACAATCTCTGCCATTATTGTTAGCATGATTACATATAAATAAGCATGGCCAACTTTTAACATACTCCCCCTACCCCATATTCATGTAAACAGGAAGTTTCTAATGTCCCATAATTATTGTCTGTATTTTCTGGTAAAGTTGGATCGTCATTCTCTTTGTAGAAACATAATAAACTTCTTGGATGAAGTTGAGAAAGCAGAAGAGATTGCACTAAAGGAAATTCACCAGGTTGGTATTCACAATATACATGGTCTTGCTCCATACTTAATAAAAATACTAATAATTTCTCATCAGTTTTGAGTTGTTTAGTACCGCTGTACTACTTGACAAAACACACATGTTTGCAGGGTTAGCCTTGAGTCAGTGTAAATTATTCACAAATACTAACAATGGACGATAGAACACCTCCAGTCAGAGAATAACCCATGGAATTATAAAATAATGTGTCTGTTGTCCACTGTCAACAACATCTGTTCGCGTTCTCATTAGTATTTGTGAATAATTTACACTGACTCGAAGGCTAAACTTGTAAACATGCCTCTGCTGTCTGAATTTACAGCTTACTACTGATCTGTGTAACTCTGTTTTGTTGTCTACAGTCCAGAGAAGGATCCATATCTAGAGGTCTAGCATCACCTAATGCTACTGTTAGTGAAGCTGCAGATAAAGAGTATGTACAATGTAATGATGCTGATGATAATTTGGGTAATGGTGGTGATGACAATGATGCTGATGATAATTTGGGTAATGTTGGTGATGACAATGATGCTGATGATAATTTGGGTAATGGTGGTAATGACAATGATGCTGGTGATAATTTGGGTAATGGTGGTGATGACAATGATGCTGATGATAATTTGGGTAATGGTGGTGATGACAATGATGCTGATGATAATTTGGGTAATGGTGGTGATGACAATGATGCTGATGATAATTTGGGTAATGGTGGTGATGACAATGATGCTGATGATAATTTGGGTAATGGTAGTGATGACAATGATGCTGATGATAATTTGGGTAATGGTGGTGATGACAATGATGCTGATGATGATTTGGGTAATGGTGGTGATGATGATGATGGTATGAGTGATGATGGTGGTTCTGATGATGATTGTAGTGGTAGCAATGATGATAACAATGATAACTGTGTGCCCTAATAGCTAACTTCTGGAAATTATTTTTCCTACCCATGCCAAACACTGGTGTATCTTCATATCAAAATTGCTCTTGCAAATGCTTGTTTAATAATGTTCTGAATCAAAATTTTCAGGAGAGAAGAAGCTAGAGCAGAAGTAGCCAAACAAGACATGGCTTTCTTGGAAATGGCATCAGCTAGTGCCGCTGAAGTCACTCATCAGATGATGTCTTTGAAGATTGAAGTGGAGGAAAAGAAAAAAACCAGTGAACTTTTACAGAGAACTCTGGTAAGTGCCTAGGCCAAGGACGAAAACAATGTTGCAGAGACAGTGTGTTTCCTGTATTGTTTCCTGTATTGTTTCCTGTATTGTTTCCTGTATTGTTTCCTGTATTGTTTCCTGTATTGTTTCCTGTATTGTTTCCTGTATTGTTTCCTGTATTGTTTCCTGTATTGTTTCCTGTATTGTTTCCTGTATTGTTTCCTGTATTGTTTCCTGTATTGTTTCCTGTATTGTTTCCTGTATTGTTTCCTGTATTGTTTCCTGTATTGTTTCCTGTATTGTTTCCTGTATTGTTTCCTGTATTGTTTCCTGTATTGTTTCCTGTATTGTTTCCTGTATTGTTTCCTGTATTGTTTCCTGTATTGTTTCCTGTATTGTTTCCTGTATTGTTTCCTGTATTGTTTCCTGTATTGTTTCCTGTATTGTTTCCTGTGTTTCCTGTTTCCTGTATTATTGTTTCCTGTATTGTTTGTATTGTTTCCTGTATTGTTTCCTGTATTGTTTCCTGTATTGTTTCCTGTATTGTTTCCTGTATTGTTTCCTGTATTGTTTCCTGTATTGTTTCCTGTATTGTTTACTGTATTGTTTACTGTATTGTTTACTGTTTATTGTTTAGAAATATTTTTGTTGGCAAACATGGCAAGAAACATTGTTTTTGTTTGTCTTGTCCCCCAAGACACTAAGCAGGAATGTGTGATTGATCAGAGTGCTGACCCAGCGAGTGAGGGAGAGTAGAATCAAAGAAAGCATGGTTGAGTTAAGTATTTTTTTTGCCAATTTTGTTTCATCGAAGAATCAACAACGTGATTTTACCCTTCGTCAAGGCAAAGAAGCAGAGAAGGATTCCCAGCAAAGACTAACCATCCAGAAACAAGAGTATGAAGCCACTATACAGAGACATTTAACCTTTATTGATCAACTTATTGATGATAAGAAACTACTTGGAGACAGGTGTGAAGAACTCTTGAGCAAACTTAAGACTGTTGACAAGAAATACACTGACAAACTGAAGCATCTAGAAGAGAAGTATGTCATATTATTAGGTTATTACAGCCCAACCATCTAGATACTAATTATAATAAATATATATATATACTTGCGCACTATGTCTTATTTTCATGGGTTTCCTGTGGTAGAGCGCACATGCAATACGTATTATGTTGGGCTCCCTGTGCATAGAAATGTACTATGTTCTCCAAGGCCCGCAGCAATGCAGTAGACTACGGTATGTGCACAGGGATCCCAACGTAATACGTTTCTACGCACAGGGAGCCCAACATAATGTGCACATTATGTGCACATAAAAGACGCGCACATACAAATATTTTTATTATTATTATAAGTAGCCTGAGAAGCAATGGTTGGGCTGCCTGTGGTTATTCTCCTGGTTACTGCTGTGGATAATAAACTAATTTAATCATCTCACCAATATTTTAGTCATGAAGTAGAAATCAAAAAGCAAAAAGAAGTCATAATGGTCGCTGAAAAACTACGTCGTGAGAAGTGGATTTCTGAAAAGACCCAACAGATCAAGGTACAATGACGAATGCTGTCAGTATACATGTACAAATACATACTATTATTATTACATGCTGATCAAACTATCCATGGTGGCAGACTATATGTACGTTGATTTTGTATTTTGCCACTTCCCTTGGGTGTATAATACTATTACCATTAATTACAGTGTTATTCTGAATAACGCCCATGTATTTTGCCACTTCCCTTGGGTGTATAATACTATTACCATTAATTACAGTGTTATTCTGAATAACGCCCATGTTTTTCAGGAAGTAACAGTGAAGGGTTTGGAACCTGACATCCAGAAACTTATCGCTAAACATAAAGCTGAGATGAAAAAGCTTAGGTCTACTCACCAGGTAAAGAGTACACTGAATTCCTGATAGAGTTGTTTTCGTATGAGTGGGAAACCTACGGCATGGAGTTACGGTCACGATACGGAATCGAAGACATCTATTCAACCAATCACAGCACACAAAATCATTGTTCAACTAATAAGAATGCTTGGACATTGCACGGTCACCGCATGACACCAGCACCACATGGCACGAACCTTACCGTAATGACTTCCCACTCATACGACTCTATACCCATCGTGAGAACCACTTGATTGGAGAACTGACTTTTCCTTATAGAGAAAGTCTATAAAACCAACAATTTGTCTTTTTGGTGAGCATCCTGTGGAAGAGCGCGCCAAATAATATAATTTATTATATTGGGGTTCCTGTGTTTCTACGTTTAATTCAATGGTTGGGATGCCTGTGGTAGAACATCAAACTTTTCCACTTTGCCATAGAAAATGTCATTAATATTATTATGTGGATTCATGTTTGTACGCAGGGTGAGCTCCTTGAAGCTGATGAGCGTGCTGGTAGACGATACATCCATCAGATAGAGGAACTACGTGAACAACTTGACTGTGAGAAAGAAAATGCTGTCTCCAAAGAAAGAGTACTCGCCCAACAAAGGTTGAAATATCTATTCATCTATTTAGAAGTACTGTAGCAAAATATACAATGTTCTCAAATCTCATTGTCAAATTTATATTCCATCCATCCATCCATCCATCCATCCATCCATTCATTCATTCATTCATCCATTCATTCATTCCCTTTTCAAATAGGTTAGAGAAACAGTTAGAACAAGAAGAACAAGCCTTTCAGCAACAAAGACGGCGACTTTATTCAGAGGTACAAGAAGAGAAAGAAAGAGTCGCTTCACAAGCACAAAAGCATCGACAAGAAATGGATGAAACTATTGCTAATATACAGGTGAATATAGTCTGAAATCATGACATGAAATGGATGAAACTATTGCTAATATACAGGTGAATATAGTCTGAAATCATGACAAGAAATGGATGAAACTATTGCTAATATACAGGTGAATATAGTCTGAAATCATGACAAGAAATGGATGAAACTATTGCTAATATACAGGTGAATATAGTCTGAAATCATGACATGAAATGGATAAACTATTGCTAATATACAGGTGAATATAGTCTGAAATCATGACAAGAAATGGATAAAACTATTGCTAATATACAGGTGAATATAGTCTGAAATCATGACAAGAAATGGATTAAACTATTGCTAATATACAGGTGAATATAGTCTGAAATCATGACAAGAAATGGATTAAACTATTGCTAATATACAGGTGAATATAGTCTGAAATCATGACATGAAATGGATTAAACTATTGCTAATATACTGGTGAATATAGTCTGAAATCATGACAAGAAATGGATGAAACTATTGCTAATATACAGGTGAATATAGTCTGAAATCATGACATGAAATGGATGAAACTATTGCTAATATATAGGTGAATATAGTCTGAAATCATGACAAGAAATGGATGAAACTATTGCTAATATACAGGTGAATATAGTCTGAAATCATGACAAGAAATGGATGAAACTATTGCTAATATACAGGTGAATATAGTCTGAAATCATGACAAGAAATGGATGAAACTATTGCTAAAATACAGGTGAATATAGTCTGAAATCATGACAAGAAATGGATGAAACTATTGCTAATATACAGGTGAATATAGTCTGAAATCATGACAAGAAATGGATAAAACTATTGCTAATATACAGGTGAATATAGTCTGAAATCATGGCAAGAAATGGATGAAACTATTGCTAATATACTGGTGAATATAGTCTCAAATCATGACAACTTTGAGTTTTGTTTTAGACATGTTTCGGCAGTGCTGCTGAGTGCTGCAGGTGAATCTGTACTTCAGCTATGAATGCATTTGTCTATTATCCATCATTCAGTGAGAGCGATTTGCCAGACCCTTTATTGTATGGCATATTCCTGTGTGACCCATTCAGTGGCGGCTAAATGGGATGCCTCAAAAGGACCTCATTAATATAAAACAATAGAACGATGCAGTAACACAATAATAATAATAATAATAATAACCTTTATTAACGTGTCAAATTACCTAGATTCGTTTACCTAGATTACAATAGATTCGTTCTATTGTTTGACACTCCAAGGTCCTTTCGAGGCATATCCCATTTTAGCTGCCACGGACACATTCTCCTTCTGGCAACATTGAGCACAAAGCTGACCTGTCAAGATCATGCCCCTCACACACATAGACCCATAAGCGTTGGGGTACAAAGGAAAAGTATTTTTTTGTCCCAGTCTGCTCTCTTTCATCTGACACAGGTACACCAAACCATAGAAAAAGGAGACAGTGGATTGTGTGATGAGGCTTAGTTGTTGATACAATGCATTGTTTAAACAGGAATCTCATAGAAAAGCAGTAGCTGAAGTGGAGCGAACACACGAGAAAACAATGGCTGATGTACAAGACAAGCACGAGGTATTGTTAGAGAACTACAAAGCGCTAATGGACTTTACGGAATTAGCGCTATAAAAATAAAACTTATTATTATTATTATTATGTAATGCTATACTTGATTAGCAAAGACTTAGGGTGCGTTCGATCAACCTTATTCCGGAATAGGAATAATTCCTGATTCTGGGGCAGACGGATGACGTCATTATTCTGGAATATTTCAAGCATTCTGCTATGATGATCAGAATGTTTGGAATACATTCCGCTTATTCCGGAATCGGAACAGACTCGATTGAACAGACATTCTGTATTATTCCAAGTATTCCTATTCCAGAATAAGGTCAATCGAATGCACCCTTAGAAGAAACCATTGATGATGTAATTAACATTGCATTGTTCCTTGTCGAATGCACCCTTAGAAGAAACCATTGATGGTGTAATTAACATTGCATTGTTCCTTGTCGAACGCACCCTTAGAAGAAACCATTGATGGTGTAATTAACATTGCATTGTTCCTTGTCGAACACACCCTTAGAAGAAACCATTGATGATGTAATTAACATTGCATTGTTCCTTGTCGAACGCACCCTTAGAAGAAACCATTGATGATGTAATTAACATTGCATTGTTCCTTGTCGAACGCACCCTTAGAAGAAACCATTGATGATGTAATTAACATTGCATTGTTCCTTGTCGAACGCACCCTTAGAAGAAACCATTGATGATGTAATTAACATTGCATTGTTCCTTGTCGAACGCACCCTTAGAAGAAACCATTGATGGTGTAATTAACATTGCATTGTTCCTTGTTTCGACAGTTTGAAATTAAGGAACTGAAAG
>JAUJYZ010000034.1:667500-717886 GCA_033675265.1 Actinostola sp. cb2023
AAATGGAGCAACTACATCAAAGGTTAGACGAAGAGCATATTCCAGTTCCACTTGCAGTTATTTACTTCATTATCCTTGTGTGTTTTGTAGAGTGAAACAAGCGATTGCCAAGAAAGAAGAGACGATGAAAACACTTCGTGAACAGCAACAGGTGAATTACTCTCAACTCAATTATATGGTTTGGTATACCTGTGGTAGGAGAAAAACAGGAGACTGGGAACAAAGGTGATTGGAAGTGAGGATTCCAGTCCCTTTCGGCCTAAAGGCAAGAGGAACCGAGAAGTGTGTGTGTAGCCTGGGTAACGGCTATTCGTAGGCAGCGGTTGGACAGTGCAACCCAGTATTGATCATTTGCTATCAATGATTGTACAGTTTAAATTTATCATTTACATGATTTTCTTGATTATTTTAGGCCGCCATGAAACGAGCTGATCATCTAGAAATGTTACTACAGCAACAACGAAAAAAACTCTTGCCTTGAGATCGTGTTTGCATTTGAATATTTAGAACTATCGATCGTCCTACCACGCCCTAGACCAACTTACCAACCCAACTCTTACACAAATAAATTATACTAAAACCGATATGTTCTTAGTTAACTCATACCTCTCAAACATCGTGCACTGAATCCATCAATAGACCTTTTTTCCGATACGGCGGCCATCTTGAATTATGGGATGCCCAGGGTGCAAGCTAGTAACCATTTGGCCATGAAAAACTACGAAAACCTAATTTAAAGCAATGAATTTGTACAAAGTTATACAACAATACACAACACATGTAGATAGTACCATACAACACTATGGTTAGAGTTAATAGAAAAATAATATATTGACGCGACTCCACAGTTTTTGGGTGTTTTTGGGTCATTTGCACCCTGAGCATCCCATAATGTTTTAGCCAAAACAATAGAATCCAAAATGGCCGCCGTATCGGTAAAAAGGTCTATTGTCCTGTTGCCAAATGGAGGGTTTGCACAATCACGTGCCGGCAGCCATGACAGGATAAAGGAATACCTTTCCCTAAGGAATTGAATTCTTTCTCATGGCTGCCGGCACGTGATCGTGCAAACCCTTTATACACATCACTGGGTGGCGGCTAAATGGGATACCTCAAAAGGGCCTCACATAAAACAAGAGAACGACGCAGTTCTATCGTTTGGTCGGCCAAGGGCGGTTTGGGTTATGGAAACAAGCCTTTACCTATACAGCTATTTCAAAAAAGGTTGGTGAAGGTTTTGTTGCATGTTGCATACCAAGCCCGAAATGCACTATGGGCGATATGGGTATTCTACTCTTCATTCCCATGATACAATGCAGTCGTGATTGTTCTGATTTTTATATGAAGTGTGGGATAAATTAGTTATGAATTTGTAAACTGAATAGGTGTTCGCGTACCCTGCTAGTAGAGGTTCATTGAGTCTTGATGTATCGGCTTTTTGTTTTGGCTTTTACCTTGCTGTTCTTTGTAGTTCGAAAGAAACCTCTGCCCGGACTCGGCAGGGACTCGGCAATTTTCCTTTTGAGCATGCATCGTCATTAGGTACGTCACAAGTTGCCATAGTAACATCCAAATATGGCTGTTTCAGAGAAATAACGACACTTTTTGAGGTTATGTTTAGACAGTGTCTACTGTCATCATCAGTAAAGATAATAATTAACAAAGTAGTATATATAGAAAAATAAGATAAAAGAAGTTACAATAAGATATCCTAGAAGTTTGTGCCTAATGCACCAGCCTAAGATTTACATGGTACAATTATTGGCTTAGCACAGGATCAGAAGTCAATGAATATGGCTGTGTACGCACATATCGCAGGCTCATTTAATTATTGTGCCTTATCGTCCCGGTTTGTGGACATGTGCACATTTAGAAACTTTGAGTGAGCAGTCTAAAACCGAGTTGTTTACTGTTGCACTTGCAGTTTTAAAAAGACGACCGCACGTTTGATGAATCAGTTGACGATAAATTATTATTAAATCATGCCATCGTGGCGCGGCGCGGCGAAGTTGGCTTGTCACAGCTGGGAGTTTAGTGACGCGCGCACCTACACACAATAGAAGTTGATTTAGTTACGATACGGTTCGTTCAGTGCCATGACCGTGCCGTATCCAAGCATTCTGATTGGTTGAGCAATGATTTTGCGCGCTGTGATTGGTTGAATACGATGTTTTCGATTCCGTACCATGACCGTAATTCCGTGCGGTAACTTTCCCACTCATACGAAAATGACTCTAAAGATCTCGCTAACTCTACATATGCTAGTCTTTTCAATCACAAAGATATCAGTTGCCCCCCTCGCCCCTTCCCCCTCGCCCCTCCCCCCACTGTCTGTTAGATCTATTAAGGGTATAATTTATGCAAAACATAGTCAACACCAAGTCAAAGCATAACTTTTATTTGATGTTAGTTCTCCTTATTATAATCGGTGTGCGGTGGATATCCATATGGTTGTCTCTACGATTGACAATAATTGCGTTAAATCATTGTAAAGTGATCAGAACAGCAATGTATAAGCGCCATATAAATATTTTATTATTTTATTATTTATAAAGTCAGCCCATTTTGAAATTTGTTGTCAGTTTACAACCTTACAGGTCACGTGACTGCTACAAGTCAACGCGAGAACATATATAGAAATTCATTACTCGGGCACTTATAAAATGGGCTTTTTTTCGTTGGCCACAAAATGCGAAGTATTTGTTCGTATCGAGTTTCAAGATTACTCAGTTGAAGGAAAGAAATATGCTCATCTCACATACAAACACGCTGTTCGTAGTAGACCCCATAGGCCCACACTAAAATTAAAATACGAAGTTCGGGGACATTTTTGAATAATCATTGTTTTACATGTGACATATTATTATGTCTAAACTGGTCGATCCGTATCGCTGTGCTTGCTGACTGCCGTCACGCCGTGGCCGGTAATGCTTGTACTAATTGTTCAAAAACCCGTTCAGTAAAAGGTATCGGACAATAAAATGAAACACATTTCTGAGAAATATAATGATTGAATAAAGTTTATTTTATTCCACGTTTGAAACATTCAGAAGGAAAAGGAATCGTAAAAATCGTACTTCAAAACTTCATCAAAGCAAATAGGCCGTCATCAATGCCATGGAGTGAGCAACTCAATGTATGAAATTCGGGGATAGTTTTCGGGCACTTTTATTTGAATAGAACAGTAAAGAAAAGACCGTGTACGACTTTCTGGGCAACATATATCAACTAGCCAAACTAGCAACAATAACACATAGCACAGCTAGACCTGACATGAGAAAAGCTCGCAACTAGAATAAGAATGCAGCCGGTGACCGATTTTCCTCAACGTCGGCCTGGACATTCTTGAATAATCATTGTTTTACATGTCAAAAGCTAGAGAGCGAGGATTTGATCTCCCAGTAGATCTGCTTTGAAAAATATAATTTCAGTGAATCTCAATGTCAAATATAGCCTCGTAGCCGTGTTTATTGTCGTCACGCAACGCTCTCCAAACACGACTGCGAGCTAGGAGACCGCAGGAAGCCCGAGTAATGACCGAGTATACGCTCATTGTCTTGTTTTTGTGACGCCATGCTGACATATATTCACGGTACACCTTTTGCTCGATGGATACAGAATACAGAGTAATCCAAGAGTGTGACTCGAGCGGTATTTAAAAAATAATTACTCCAGGAACGCCCGAGTCTAAAAATGCAGTCCGTCGTCGTCGTTGTACGACCTCAAATCTGCAAATAGGTTCTACAGCGCATGCGCCCTGCTATAATCATTATCTCAGATCTTATTTGGCCTTGCAATTCTGAAAGTGTATTTCTAACAGATGTCTGTGGCCAGGGAGCCCATTACTAGTAATGGGCTCCTGCTGTGGCTTAGTAATTTTTATATTGATGAGTTTGTTTAAAATTACCTATGCATGCTCTACTGAGTCACGCAACGAGTGACCAAACGCTGTTTTCTGCACTATTTTCTGAAATAGTTCCCTAAAATCTAAGGATGTTTTCGATTGTATTTTTGCCGTTCACATACCCGTTCTGAGCGTGGAATTCTGCTTTAAATTGTGCAAGTAATAGGCTAAAACTACTTCTGTATGATCGTAGTTGACTTTGGTATTGACTTTGGTATTTGGATTAGACGTCACGTGATGAGAAGTGCAATTGTGATTGGATAGTTAGCCTTTTGATAACGCGTAACTATCAATCAAACTGGGCAGTTTACTAAAGCCACCACCCTTCTCTTGCTGATACTAGTACAGTATTACGTTTAGAGTGAGTCTACACAAGCTCAAGAATGAAATATCTCGCCTTGTCGCTGCTTCTAGTCTGCACTATCGTCCCGGCAGGTATTGTCATTCTCACTTGCTTTTTCTAATTATTTTATAGATTCAAAATTCACACATTCGCTGCAAAAGCCACGTTTTGGTATCCTGCTGCGTATTTTTGTTGTAGACGAGAGCTTTTCCATTTGAGTGCGACTCGGGTTTTCAATTCTGGTCTCCTTTGCATCACGAAATTAAACCTACTATGACTACTATGGCTGCGAAGGAGAGTACACGAAACCCTTCATTGAGCTATTATATAGTAGACTTTCGAAATGTCCTTCCTCTTTCTGTTGCTACCTCTCGCGACTTCGTCGCTCGCCGACCTCAATGCGGCTCGCCGACACCTGGGATCTACAAGAGAGGCCGGCAAGTCTATTATACGATAACCCGGCCTACTGCGAGAGCGCGGTATACATAGTGATATACACTTTTTATTTGTTAATAAGTTACCCTGGTTCTCTCTCTCTTTTTTTTCTGGAAATTCTATGTTTTTCACGAGCTGCGAAGCATGAGGAATTCAGTGAGATTCGTATGCAACAACTAATACAACCCAACAGCTCAGCACTCTAGTCTAGATCTTGTTTCAAGCTCTTGGCAAGATAATAAGCCATTTTCAGTAGATTTTTTAGCATCCACACCAATTTAGAGGTTAGGCTTAGTTAGCCTGAATATCAGCCGTCTTCTCTTGGTCAAAATTTTCCCCGAGCGAGACGTCTGAAATCGTGTCCAGTGACGTCATCTAATATATGTAAATGTTAGAATGTCAACACTTGAGGCTTGACTTTGAATATATTGACTATTTGTGCAAGATATTATCAGAAATAAAGACAGACCGGTATTAGGACAAAGTTATCGCCAAAAGACACTGCGACACATTCTTCCTGTTAATATATTCATAAAGAGCTTTTTCTTGTTGTGGATACAGCCCTGTTATTCCAACCAAGGGATTTACGTTTCGAACGGCGGTTTGGAAATAACACACCCGCAATCTTGAAAAACCCATGAATTTGTATAAATTATCGTGTGAGCCAATCAGAACACACTACCCGGAACCGGCGTAGTGTGACGTCACTGGACACGATTATCGACTTCGGAGTTCGATCAGATGTCTCGCTCGGGAAAATGTTTGACCCAGAGGAGGCGGCTGATATTCAGGCTAAGCAGGAGCCCATGGGCTAAGGGTTAGTTACAAATATCCCGATATTTTTTAAAGATATTTAGAAGCTTCCGGGATATTTAGAAAAATTCGAGATATTTAGAAAAAAATTGTATATTTTAAGAAATTTAGGATTTCATTTTGATTTTTCATATAGTTTTTAACTTTTTATGCACACTCTGAGGCTGTTTTGCTCAATAATTAGTGTCCACAACATTTTCAATCCAGCAGTTTCCCATAATAAACAATACTCGACGTATAATAACGGCAACGGAACTGAGTTGTTATCGAATTGAGACATTTTTAATATATATCAATAATATAATATAATTAATATAATATATAATATAACAAGACGCTCGATGAGCGTATACTCGGGCATTACAGAGCTTGGGCTTCCTGTGGTTTGTGTAAACACATCGACTGCGAGGGAGACTATATATATATATATATACAGTATCACTAGAATTATATTTTGATGTACAGAAGTGAAAACCAACATGTAAATCACAATGTAGGTAGATAAGATATCATTACATTTTTCAGAAATGTGTTTCATTTTATTGTCTGATCGATAAGTTTTAAACGGGTTTTTGAGCTACTATTATCTATGCAGTCACGGCGTGAACGCGGACCCAGCTAGGGACCTTTTTACCACAACTAGTCAGTTTCTCGCTCTCTGATTGGCTTAGAGCCGTGGTAAATAAGAGTACATACCACGCGAAACTATCGTAAATTTGTTAAATTTACTGGGAGATCAGTCAAATCCTCGCTCTCTAGCTTTTGACATGTAAAACAATGATTATTCAAGAATATCCAGGCCGACGTTGAGGAAATCGGTCAAACTGATAAAAATCGGTCAAAGTTATCCCCGAATTTTAATAGCATGCATTGACCTTGCTTTCCGTGGCGTTGATGGCGGCCTATTAGTCGGGCTTCCTGTGGAAGACTCTAAAAATACAGAACGGTCGTATATTCTTCTTTGACCTCAAATCGCCAACTGGGTTCTACAGCGCATGCGCCCTGTGCCGGCCGCTAAGATAATCACCGAAGGCTCTAACAATATAGTTCATCGCTTCTTGATGGAGGAAAGTTATGTCGTCTTGTTTTCACGAAAATAACTCAGCCACAATAATTCATAATTCCATTCGTTGCCAGTCTCATCGCTCAGTCTGAGTCTCAGAATATCGTATGTATATCGTCTGTTTGATGCTCTTCCGTACAGGTTGTAGTGACCGAAGCTTCTAACTAATGAGAGAGGTTTAGATGCCCTGCTGCAGCAAGGCTCCCTCTCAGTAGGAGCAGCTAGTTATATACAAGAGCTGCTACAGGAAAAAAACCTTATAGACTGGGATCCTTTCCTTTAGATTGAATACAGTAGAACCCTCGTTATCTCGAACTCGGTTATCTCGAACCCCTCGTTATCTCGAACACAAACCCATTTCCCTTGGGTCGTTTTTCAATCAATTGCTATCGGTTATCTCGAACCCCTCGTTATCTCGAACTCGGTTATCTCGAACCCCCCGTTATCTCGAACACAAACCCATTTCCCTTGGGTCGTTTTTCAATCAATTACTATCGGTTATCTCGAACCCTCGTTATCTCGAACTCGGTTATCTCGAACCCCCCGTTATCTCGAACACAAACCCATTTCCCTTGGGTCGTTTTTTCAGTCAATTGCTATCAGTTCTCTCGAACCCTCGTTATCTCGAACTCGGTTATCTCGAACCCCCCGTTATCTCGAACACAAACCCATTTCCCTTGGGTCGTTTTTTCAGTCAATTGCTATCGGTTATCTCGAACCCCTCGTTATCTCGAACACAAACCCATTTCCCTTGGGTCGTTTTTCAGTCAATTGCTATCGGTTATCTCGAACCCCCGTTATCTCGAACACAAACCCATTTCCCTTGGGTCGTTTTTCAGTCAATTGCTATCGGTTATCTCGAACCCCCCGTTATCTCGAACACAAACCCATTTCCCTTGGGTCGTTTTTCAGTCAATTGCTATCGGTTATCTCGAACCCCTCGTTATCTCGAACACAAACCCATTTCCCTTGGGTCGTTTTTCAGTCAATTGCTATCAGTTCTCTCGAACCCTCGTTATCTCGAACTCGGTTATCTCGAACCCCCCGTTATCTCGAACACAAACCCATTTCCCTTGGGTCGTTTTTCAGTCAATTGCTATCGGTTATCTCGAACCCCTCGTTATCTCGAACACAAACCCATTTCCCTTGGGTCGTTTTTCAGTCAATTGCTATTGGTTATCTCGAACCCCCCGTTATCTCGAACACAAACCCATTTCCCTTGGGTCGTTTTTCAGTCAATTGCTATCGGTTATCTCGAACCCCTCGTTATCTCGAACACAAACCCATTTCCCTTGGGTCGTTTTTCAGTCAATTGCTATCGGTTATCTCGAATCCCCCGTTATCTCGAACACAAACCCATTTCCCTTGGGTCGTTTTTCAGTCAATTGCTATCGGTTATCTCGAACCCCTCGTTATCTCGAACACAAACCCATTTCCCTTGGGTCGTTTTTCAGTCAATTGCTATCGGTTATCTCGAATTCCCCGTTATCTCGAACACAAACCCATTTCCCTTGGGTCGTTTTTCAGTCAATTGCTATCGGTTATCTCGAACTCGGTTATCTCGAACCCCCCGTTATGGGTCGTTTTTTCAGTCAATTGCTATTGGTTATCTCGAACTCGGTTATCTCGAACACAAACCCATTTCCCTTGGGTCGTTTTTTCAGTCAATTGCTATCGGTTATCTCGAACCCCCGTTATTTCGAACACAAACCCATTTCCCTTGGGTCGTTTTTACGGTCAATTGCTATCGGTTATCTCGAACCCCCGTTATCTCGAACACAAACCCATTTCCCTTGGGTCGTTTTTTCAGTCAATTGCTATCGGTTATCTCGAACCCCTCGTTATCTCGAACACAAACCCATTTCCCTTGGGTCGTTTTTACGGTCAATTGCTATCGGTTATCTCGAACCCCTCGTTATCTCGAACACAAACCCATTTCCCTTGGGTCGTTTTTACGGTCAATTGCTATCGGTTATCTCGAACCCCCCGTTATCTCGAACACAAACCCATTTCCCTTGGGTCGTTTTTACGGTCAATTGCTATCGGTTATCTCGAACTCGGTTATCTCGAACCCCCGTTATCTCGAACACAAACCCATTTCCCTTGGGTCGTTTTTTCAGTCAATTGCTATCGGTTATCTCGAACTCGGTTATCTCGAACCCCCGTTATCTCGCGAACAATTTATCGATTCCCATGGGAGTTCGAGATAACGGGGTTCTACTGTACAATCAAAGACTGGATCAGATATCACTTTAATAGAATATGTTATTAATTAGTCTGCTAAATATTTAGGACGTATTTTAGATCAAACATGTATGTTAAATAGTCAGGAGAGCTTGTACTTGCATATTTTAATATTAACTAGACGCTCTAGTAGCGTTAAATCGGGCTTCTTAAGACGACACTGATAAACTTCCTCCAACAAGGTTTGTGAATTCAGACTCGATCAGTCTCGTATTGATAACTGGTCATGTTGTTAGAGCCTTCGGTGATTATCTTAGCGGCCGGCACAGGGCGCATGCGCTGTAGAACCCAATTAGTGATTTGGGGTCAACGACTACGACGAAGAAGAACGCTTCTCATTTTTAGAGTCGGGTCTTCCACAGGAAGCCCGACTAATAAGCATATTTTAGTGTGCTATACTGCTTTGACTGATGATCAATTAAATGTTGACCCCCTTCCCCCTTGAGACAAAAACTTTTTTGAATTCCCCAAAATGGTGGCTTGTACTAGTGTAAACGTTCTCATACCCCGGGGGGAGGGGGGGGGGGGGGGGGGGGGTTTAATCCCCCATGCCAGCCATCATTGGGACCAAGCTAAGCACAGGAAGTATTTCAAACATTGTTGTAGTGGAATCGAGAACGAAATCTGCAGCCATTGCTTGATTATCAATCAGCTGTCATTATTTACCATCGACTGAGGTGTACTGAACCCCCATGTGCTATCAAGCAGAAAATATTCTATTGAAAAGGTGGCATGCAATTCAGCTGGTGAAAATATTTCCTCACGAGACTATAAATGATGTCTGTTGATACCGTAAAGTTCCGAAAGTAGCGACCCCCGAAAGTAGCGATCCCTCCCGAAATTAAAGTAGCGATCACCCCGAAAGTAGCGATCCTCCTCTAGAGCGATGATTAGATGACGAACAGCACTAGCAAACAGCACGTAAAGAACCAGAACATTTGCTGTTACACGATAAGCAAATGTAACAGAAACAAATAAAATACGTTCTAGATCCTGTGAATATTTGTTGTTTGTTAAAATACCGTACACGATGTCGTTTAAGGTACACGGTATGGCTCCTAAAAGTTGACGATTTTAGCACCCCGAAAGTAGCGACCTCCGAAAGTAGTTCCCCGCGGAAAGTAACAGTTACCTAAGTATGGCCGTACATAACCCAAAAGTCAAGGTATAATGATGAAATGAATGTGCTTTGATATTTATTATTGCAGCCTTGTCTATCAAGTGCTATCAGTGCTCGAATAACAATGGCAACTGCGAAAGTGATGGAAAAGAATGCACTTCAGTCCTTGGAGTAATTACATTCGATCGCTGCTTGAAATTGAAAGTTGGGGAAAAAGTTGTCAAATCCTGCTCTGTTAAATTAGTGTGTGATGGTATGAAGTTCTGCAATAACATCGATGACTGCACCGCAACTTGCTGCGACAGTGACTTGTGTAACGCAAGCTCTACCCTGGCGCCGCCCGCGATCATTGTGACCATTGTCGCTGGATTGATGTGCATCGCTGGCAATCTGATGTAACCATGGAGATTAGACCCTTGAGATGTAACCATGGAAATGTAACCATGGAGATGTAACCATGTAGATTAAACCCTGGAGATGTAACCCTGGAGATGTAACCATGGAGATGTAACCATGGAGATGTAACCATATGCACTTCCACTTTGCACCCACTTTTATAGTTGAACATTTTGTAGTAATTTGTGACCTTGGTGTTATCAATGATCATCTGTGATTATGTATTGAACCGCGTAGAATTTGAAATTTATTAAACCGTTTTCTCCATTCTCTTTATGTGTATTAGGGAATCGAAGTTGTACACTAAATGTTAACAATGTTTTACATTTTTATCGATGTTTTCAGTATGCATTTGGAAGTCTGTTTTTCTCAACATGACTGGAAATCCAGCTGCTTACCAGCGAAAAACTTGTAAAAGTGAAGCAAATTGAGAAGTTAGTGTTAAGAGGAGTGTTTGGCCATCGTGATTCCTAGCTTCAGCGAGCAGGTAAACTTAGAGCAGCATTTTTTCCGCATTCTCATCGCATAAACAAGTCACGAAAGCTATTCAGCCCCACACAGTAAGTTGGCAAATGAACACTGAATAGCGATGAGAATGCAAACGCTTGCTCGCCGAAGGGATGGTTAGTGCTGTGTCCATTCATTAACCAACCAAAGACATCAGTAAAGTAATCCTTTTCACGACTGATTCGGCACTTCAGCTAGTCGGTATCACTTTGAAGATCGATGTCCAACCAAGAAATAGTTGTTGTTTGATCACAGGCTATAGTGGTTTTATATTAACACATTGAAAGTTGGTTATTTGTCGAAAATAGTATTGATTGACCAGTTGACGCCTGTCCGTCAATAACTAGGTGTGGCTTAACCACGTGACACGCAAAACACGTGACCAGTCAAAATGACTTTCAGATGTCAGATGTGTCTGGTGAGAACTAAAGCTACTCACTACCCCTTTCCAACGCCATTCTCTTGCTGACACTTGTACCGTATAGATCGACTACACAAGCTCAAGAATGAAATATCTCGCCTTGTCGCTGCTTCTAGTCTGCACTATCGTCCCGGCAGGTATAAAACAGTAGCTATAGATTACCCACCCTTTGCTAGAAAGAAGAAAGAGAATAAATAACCAGTCTGTGAACCTGTTATTGTGGAAGCAGGCCGTGGGTGTTAGGATGGAAGTTCGACTCTGCACATAACATTGATAATACTAGGAAAGGTGGCCCACTCCCAGTGTGGCCTTGTAGAGCATCGGTAATTACACACCTCATGGGTTATAATCCCACCAGGGTGAGAGATTTTCTCTCTCTATCCCAGTTTCCCTCAATTCAGTTTTATCTAGTATTTGTATCAATGTTATTTGTCGTGCATTTCCATCCTACTTCCCCATGGCCTACTTCCCCATGGCCTACTTCCCCATGGCCTACTCAGTCCCCATGGCCTACTCAGTCCCCATGGCCTACTCAGTCCCCATATGGCCTACTTCCCCATGGCCTGCTCCCTTGTAGTTCAGCTAGTAGAGCATCGATGATCAGTTTCCGACGTTGTGGGTTCGAAATCCATCGAGGTCGGATATATTTCCCCTCAATTTCTATCTGTTTTATAAGATATACTGCATGAGTGCCATGCGGCCACCCTTTTACACCAGTTTAGGATTAATTTAACGAGTAAAGTAGTGGACGCATTTCATTTCACAACAGACTGAAGTACTCCGAAAGTGATTGCTTATTCCACAACCACTGAGTAGAGTTTTGTTGTTCCATGCATTATCATTGAATGATAATGCATGGAACAACAAAACTCTAGTTGTGGAATTAGCAATCACTTTCGGAGTACTGTTGTGAAATGAACTTTTTCGGGACTTTCGAGAATGGGTGGAAACAGCTCTACCTCAGCTCTACCTCAGTTTCTAGAGTGTAAACGGAAGAGGAAATGGTTTCTTACCTGCTTTAATTCATGAAAGCGCTGTTGATCCCAAAACCCAAGTATTCAGTTGATTTTTATGTTTTTAATCATTAAAAACATAAAAATCAAAATACTTGGGCTTTTGGATCAACAGCGCTTTCATGAATTAAAGCAGGTAAGAAACGCCGGTTTCCTCATCCGTTTACACTCTAGAAACTGAGGTAGAGCTGTTTCCACCCATTCTCGAAAGTCCCGAAAACGTTTCGGTAAACGATGATCATTGTTGCCTCCATTGTCCCAGTCACACCTGTACGATTTCATTGAAAAACGAATTTCAGAACGTCCCGTCCACGTTCCTCGTTTTCGAAACGTTTTACGCGTTCACTTTGGAAGCGTTTTCGAATGGTTTATGATCAAATGCCTAAACGCAGAAACAAAATTTGTTTTCAAATAAACGTCGATCGTAGATGGAGCTTTAAAATCTAATTTTTAACTGTTTTATCTCTTTGACTGAATGGAACGAACCGTCTTGATGTGTTCTCATCGAAATACTGAGGGCATTACAAATAAAACCAATACCATAATAAGGCCCGAGCCAAGGCCCAACATGACTGTAAGCTGATACACTGAAACTCTTTATTTTGGACCCAGGCCCTCTCGTTTATCTGCACGCCACAGATAACCAAGACCCAGACCCAACTAGAACATTGATGATATTTATCATTGCAGCTTTGTCTATCAAGTGCTATCAGTGCTCGAATAACAATGGCAACTGCGAAAGTGATGGAAAAGAATGCACCTCATTAATCCAATTCAACAGCTGCATCAAAGTCAAAATTGGCGCCGGTGTGGTAAAAGACTGCTCTATCAAAACAGCGTGCGATATGTTAGCAAAAAGTGGCTGTTCTGGAAAAAGCGACTGCTCTATAAGTTGCTGTGACAGTGACTTGTGTAACGCAAGCTCTACCATTGCGCCCGCTATCATTGTGACCGCGGTCGCTGCATTGATGTCCATCACTGGCAATCTGATGTAACCATGGAAACAGTACACTACTTGTTCGTTAATTCTCAGTTGAAAGAAGGACAAAAGTTATTTTATAATTTCTTTGTCGACCTTCAAAAAGTGAACGTATTTTTGACCTTTTTTGATATCATCGGATACATCGCAGAATTAGATTGTAAACAATAAATATTTATAAATGCATTGTTTGTACTCTATGTTGGTTGAGATTTGATGACCATTTACATGGTGACCATAGTTAATGGTGGTGACTAAACGTTCGCTAAACTAAAACGAGATTATGCAGAGAGAAAAAGAATGAATGAATGCACGAATAGTATTCACGTCATGAATGAATGGAGAAATAAAAACAAACAAAAATGAGGACATTGCATCAGCTGAATTGCGTCTTTTCAATAGAATACGCGCACATGGGCGACAGATTTGCCCCTCAGTTAACAGCTGATTGATATCAAGCAATTGAGGAGAATAAAAATCATTAACTTACGTAGCGCTATTTTTGCGTATCAACATACCCTTTATAATAAAAACAAAACATCTAATAATTACTAAAGCTAAAATCAAAGAGTGTACAGCTAGGTGTACATGAACTTACGACTTACAATATCACGAGTAAAAACTTAGCTCTTCTGGACCAGACTCGAGGTTCCAGCTTCGCAAATTCACGATACGTCGCCATGCTGGCATGGACGATTTTGCCGCTTTAAAAGTTTGCTCATCTCGATCCCCCAAACTACTGTTGACAGCACACTTCGTCGAGTGTCTCGTGTTCTCTGGAACTCTTTCATATATAGACTTGTCGAAGAGTGTTCTAAAGGTCTTGTCTGACAAACTCTATTGTTAATTGTAGGCCAAATTCCATTCAACGTTCAGATTGTTCAATGAATAAAGTATGCCTTCCCCTGGACACCCAAATCATGTGATTCTGGCATCTTCACGTGCGTTTGGCACCATGAAACTTGCATATTAATGAACACTAATTTTAAAAATACTGCCAAATTCTAGGCCCCGCCACACTACTCCGTTTTCGTTTGAAAACGCAAACTTTTTCATGCGTTTTTACCGAGCGTCCACACTAAAACAATCGAAAACGGAGATGTTTATCTATGAAATCGGAGGTTTTCGAAAATGCTTTCCAAAGCGGAGACTTTTGAAAACACACGTCTATTGTTTTAGTCGGGACGGCAAAACCGGAGCTTTTCAGAAACGCTTACGTTACAACTCAGCCCCATTTTCTCGCTGGCGCTACTGGAGCATGCGTATTGGACAGAAAAAACGTCCGAGCAGAACCTGTTGACGAAAATGCATCTTCATCCCCTAGTGTGGACGGCCGAAAACGATGTGAAAACACTAGTGTAGACGCACAGCTTTTTATCCGTTTTCGGGTTTTCAAAAACGGATTACTGTGGACGGGGCCTCATATTTGAGATAAACTCTATTCTATAATTGCGTTTTTATGACATAGGATAAATTGGTTAATGAATGACCACTCGTGTGATAGATTTATCATTACTCGTCAAAAGTTGTTATCATTTTATTTAGACATTTAAACAAGAAGACGTGTAAGATCATCGTCCTATTTAGTCCTAGGGGGACGGGAAGGAGAGGGGGGGGGGGGGGGGGGGGGGGGGAGAGGAGGGGAGAGTTATGTACACACTTTGTACCCCTGCATTTCCAATCAGGCACTGCCACGTATCAGGATGTTAAAAAATCATTTATAATTTCATTTTTGCCTCTCAAATAATCGACAGTGTTTTTCTGAGATATGGCCTATTTCTCTTGTATACGAGTTCCATTGTGATGTAAATAACCTTGTGGCTAGGCCAACATCACACTGGGTGGGATTGTCTGGTCAAATGAAAAGTGCCCTAATTCCAACAGGCACTTTGTCTGGCGTCATTATTTACAAGAAGAGATTTGTCTCATCAGTTCACTTGAGCGTCTCTGAACGCCAGACATACAACAGCTTTCTGGTGGCCTTTGTATTCACGTACCACCTCCCCAGCGTCAACGTTCCACAGACGTGCAATGTTATCAGATGATGCTACAAGAAATAACGCAAATACAGATTGAATGTAGAAGGTGTACAGGCAGATACAGTTGTCAGTACAAGAAATAACACAAATACAGATTGAATGTAGAAGGTGTACAGACAGATACAGTTGTCAGTACAAGAAATAACACAAATACAGATTGAATGTAGAAGGTGTACAGGCAGATACAGTTGTCAGTACAAGAAATAACACAAATACAGATTGAATGTAGAAGGTGTACAGGCAGATACAGTTGTCAGTACAAGAAATAACACAAATACAGATTGAATGTAGAAGGTGTACAGGCAGATACAGAAGTCAGTACAAGAAATAACGCAAATACAGATTGAATGTAGAAGGTGTACAGGCAGATACAGTTGTCAGTACAAGAAATAACACAAATACAGATTGAATGTAGAAGGTGTACAGGCAGATACAGTTGTCAGTACAAGAAATAACACAAATACAGATTGAATGTAGAAGGTGTACAGGCAGATACAGTTGTCAGTCTCGTATGAGTGGGAAGTAGTTACGGTACGGTTCGTACCATGCAGTAACCGTATCCAAGCATTCTGATTGGTTGAGCGAAGATTTTGCGCGCTATGATTGGTTGGATCCCCATCCCATTCCTTTCCCTTTTTCTTCAGAGAGATGGGATGGAGCCTCTGTCTAGCAGGGCATCAAAGATACAGAGTAGGGGTGTAACAAAAATACAGAGAGGATGTATTTAATGACTGGTCCCGAGGGAAACAGTTAATTTTGAGGGAAACATTGAGATTCGAGGGAAACAAAATTAACTGTTTCCCTCGGGACCAGTCATTAAGTGTTTAATACATCCTCTCTGTTTTTTGTTACACCCCTACTCTGTATCTTTGATTTTTATTATTATTATTATTGTATATATTTGTAAAGCGCTTTTGATCACACTTCGATCACGTGAACTTATTGCCCGCGCGGGAATTAAGATTTGACGCCCGCCACGTGACGTGCTCTCGACCAATGAGAAAACGAGTTTGACTATGGCGATATACAATCCACATTATGTCCAGCAAAAAAACCTTCAGAAGGATTTGATGGGCTATTTATAGCACTTCTGATCCCTAAGCGTTCATTTCTATCATGAATCTCAACTAAGATGAATAAAAAGAGATCGTGTAATAATTCTGTTTCAGAATGTGAAATTCTCCTTTTCTCACCAGTGACAAGATACTGCGAGTCCTCCGAGAAAGCACAATCCCACACCCATCTTTGCGTGGGATCTTTGAGTGTTGTTTTCAAAGAGAAGTCTGCTGTTTGCCATATCTTTACCGTTTGATCACCTGATGTTGTAGCAAGTAAACTGAAAAAAAACAACAAGTGTGTAGAATGAAACTTTACCACAGGGAAAAAAGCACTAAATCCACTGCGTTTTGGACGTTAGTTCTTCGTCGAAGTCAAAGAAAACATATATTCTAGTGACAACTACATGTAGCTGTGTAAATCGTTGCACCTGATTAAAGGTGGGTGCAACCACCTCACGTTGGAGCAGCACATGATTAAAGGTGGGTGCAACCACCTCACGTTGGAGCAGCACATGAATTTAAAGGTGGGTGCAACCACCTCACGTTGGAGCAGCACATGATTTCAACCACCTCACGTTGGAGCAGCACATGATTAGTGGGTACAACCACCTCACGTTGGAGCAGCACATGATTAGTGGGTACAACCACCTCACGTTGGAGCAGCACATGATTAGTGGGTACAACCACCTCACATTGGAGCAGCACATGATTAGTGGGTACAACCACCTCACGTTGGAGCAGCACATGATTAGTTTACAACCACCTCACGTTGGAGCAGCACATGATTAGTGGGTACAACCACCTCACGTTGGAGCAGCACCTGATTAGTGGGTACAACCACCTCACGTTGTTGGAGCAGCACATGATTAGTGGGTACAACCACCTCACGTTGGAGCAGCACATGATTAAAGGTGGGTGCAACCACCTCACGTTGGAGCAGCACATGATTAGTGGGTACAACCACCTCACATTGGAGCAGCACATGATTAGTGGGTACAACCACTCACGTTGGAGCAGCACATGATTAGTGGGTACAACCACCTTTGGAGCAGCACATGATTAGTGGGTACAACCACCTCACGTTGGAGCAGCACATGATTAGTGGGTACAACCACCTCACGTTGGAGCAGCACATGATTAGTGGGTACAACCACCTCACGTGAGCAGCACTGATTAGTGGGTACAACCACCTCACGTTGGAGCAGCACATGATTAGTGGGTACAACCACCTCACGTTGGAGCAGCACATGATTAAAGGTGGGTGCAACCACCTCACGTTGGAGCAGCACCTGATTAGTGGGTACAACCACCTCACGTTGGAGCAGCACATGATTAGTGGGTACAACCACCTCACGTTGGAGCAGCACATGATTAAAGGTGGGTGCAACCACCTCACGTTGGAGCAGCACATGATTAGTGGGTACAACCACCTCACGTTGGAGCAGCACATGATTAAAGGTGGGTGCAACCACCTCACGTTGGAGCAGCACATGATTAGTGGGTACAACCACCTCACGTTGGAGCAGCACATGATTAGTGGGTACAACCACCTCACGTTGGAGCAGCACCTGATTAGTGGGTACAACCACCTCACGTTGGGGGCAGCACATGATTAGTGGGTACAACCACCTCACGTTGGAGCAGCACATGATTAAAGGTGGGTGCAACCACCTCACGTTGGAGCAGCACATGATTAGTGGGTACAACCACCTCACATTGGAGCAGCACATGATTAGTGGGTACAACCACCTCACGTTGGAGCAGCACATGATTAGTGGGTACAACCACCTCACGTTGGAGCAGCACATGATTAGTGGGTACAACCACCTCACGTTGGAGCAGCACATGATTAGTGGGTACAACCACCTCACGTTGGAGCAGCACATGATTAGTGGGTACAACCACCTCACGGGGAGCAGCACATGATTAGAGGTGAGTACAACCACCTCACGTTGGAGCAGCACATGATTAAAGGTGGGTGCAACCACCTGGGTACAACCACCTCACGTTGGGGCAGCACATTATTAGAGGTGGGGATAACCACCTGCAGTGGGTACAACCACCTCACGTTGGGGCAGCACATGATTAGAGGTGGGGACAACCACCTGGGTACAACCACCTCACGTTGGGGCAGCACATTATTAGAGGTGGGGACAACCACCTGCAGTGGGTACAGCCACCTCACGTTGGGGCAGCACATGATTAGAGGTGGGGACAACCACCTGGATACAACCACCTCACGTTGGGGCAGCACATGATTAGAGGTGGGGACAACCACCTGGGTACAACCACCTCACGTTGGGGGCAGCAGTGACCTGATTAGAGGTGGGTACAACTACCTCACGTTGGGGGCAGCAATGAGATAGATGACCTGATTAGAGGTGGGTACAACCATGTTACATGTACTTGTACAAGATGTAGCTCTCACTTACCATGAATCTGGACTAAACTGACACTTTAGTGCATATTTGGCATGTGAGTCTATCTTAGTCTTGGGATGAAGCACGGTTGGGTCTTCATTTGTTCCTCCAGATAAACTCCAAACATAACATTTTCCCTTTAAAATGTAAAGAAAATGCTTCATTTCAACTACTGAATTTATTAGCCTGACAAGGGATCCCCCTCCCCTCCCCTCTGATCCCTACCCTTTGGACTGCAACGTAGGTGAGAATTTATCGACCCAGTGAATGTACATGTAAGTCACTACCTTTTTATACTACATAGGTAGGTAGTTACTAAGGTATAACTTGATTTAAACCCACCAACTATTGCTGATTAACACAAGGGGTACATTTTATGTGGATAAAGAAAATATTGAACAGACTTTAGACTTCTTAGATTTAAAAACTGATGGCTGTCTTAGAGGTCTGTACACCCTCTACAATTAGTCAACGAGCGTCCATGCGCCCATTGCATTTTAGACGCACAAGAGAAAATATAAAGAACTTTTAACGAGCGTAAGAGTGGCACAAGGCGTAGCCGTTAAGAGCTTGTTAAGAGTTCTTTATATTTTCTCAAGTGCGTCTATAATGCTATGGGCGCATGGACACAAGTTGATTAACTACTCATGCCCAGGCCAAAGGCCGGCACACGAGTCTTAAGATTCAAGACCGTTTTTTGTTGTTGTTGTACCGGTCACGATATGGCAAAAGGAGACAAAAAGTCTGGCCACAAGAGAGATTACAAAGCACAAACCAATCAGGAAGCACCGGAGGTCAAGGGGCAAAAATATACGTGTATTCTCGTCTAAATTTAGATTGAAACTAGATGCTCTACTAGCGTGAAGTTGGGCTTCTAACTGATATGTAACTAAATATAGATCGTTGCGTGACTCGTTAGCCGAACTGCTTTACTTGCAATTTCGGCTGCGATTTCACAAACTCAGCGAATCATGAATGACAATGACATAGTTTATTTGGTACCATAAATATATCCATACAAATACTGTATACAAAACTAGACATCGCAGAGTGATTAAACAATGTTTGGATGAAGTGTAAATATGGGTTTACCTCTTGCATATTTGCTTTTTTCTCTTCACTACACATGTATCAACTCACTTCGTTCTAAGTTCTAAAGAACTCTAAACCCTTTGCAGTACTAGTACTGGATTGATATCTCTATGAATTATTGTGGTTATTTTGAAAACAAGACGACATGTAGCCTTCCTCCAACAATAATATAATTGGTTTGTGAAGAAGCTGTGAAGAAGCGATGTCTCGTATTATTGATACAACATGTTGTTAGAGCCTTCGGTGATTATCTTAGCGGCCGGCACAGGGCGCATGCGCTGTAGAACCTGGCAGTTGGCGATTTGAAGCCAAAGACGAAGAATACGACAACCAATTTTCAGTTTTAGAGTTGGGCTATTCCACAGGAAGCCCGACTAATGATGCAATAACCTTCTACATGAGTCTGACGCAGGCTATCTGACCACGAGAGAGATTACAAATCACAAATCAATCAGGAAGCACCGGAGGTCAAGGGGCAAGTTCAGCTGTCAACTTTATTCACGTACAAATCTCAAATTGCACGATCTAAGCTGGAGGCCCATATGCGTCTTTCATGATGTACTGCATCCCAGTACTCAATCGCACCAGGGCACGAGTGAATGCTCAATGAGCGTCTAGTTGATTTATAATATGGCATCTATAGAGCATGCAGTTCATAGCAATTTTAGCCAATGGGCATACACGTTATTTCTAACAGCGCACGTGCGATCAGACGAGGCCAGTGTGCAGCCCATGGGGAAATAGTTTCTAGAACTCTAGCCAATCAGAATGCACGTTATATCATTGCTATATTATAAATGATATTATTTGTGCATGCTGCGTATAATAATTACAACAACCATTCTATATTATTATTATTATTATTATTTCCATTGTTCTTTTTTCCAGTGTTCTTCTTAAATTATTATGTACATTCGTTAAGTTACTGTAAAAAATACTTCATAATGATGATGATAATGATAATGATGACATGCGGTCATCAAAACGTTCATATCACTAATTTTTCTTATAAAATGTTTTACGAAACCTTTACTTATTAGAATATTATTATAATATTATTATTATAATATTATTATTATTATATTATTATTATTATATTATTATTATTACAGCGATTTGCAAAAATTCTGTAA
Source organism: Actinostola sp. cb2023 (assembly GCA_033675265.1). NCBI lineage: Eukaryota > Metazoa > Cnidaria > Anthozoa > Actiniaria > Actinostolidae > Actinostola > Actinostola sp. cb2023. Next base: position 688,481 of record JAUJYZ010000034.1, read on the forward strand.
AATTTAATATATCGATATATCGATATATAGTAATTTGCATAATCCTAATTCTTTGTTTTTAGCTATTATAAAGCCTGAATCTAAACCCAAATAACCTTTGTAGTATGTATGTGAAAAAAACAATTGAAACAAATTAACTTTAGAGGGCTTATTCAGCCATTTTATGATGAAAATTACCCACAATGCACCCGATATATTGATATACAGATAGATATTGATTTTTACAGAATTTTTGCAAATCGCTGTATATTATTATATTATTATTATTATTATTATTATTATTATTATTATATACATGTATATTCTACAAGCAGTCTGAACATTAAAAATAAATAATTAACTGAACAACGGAGTGAGAGCACAAGTGCTCCAGTAATTACTACCTTATTGTTTACAGCTGCCATGTAAGAAGCTTCTCTATCATAGACAACACTGATTAATAGCTGCCATGTAATAGACTAAACACACTGATTAATACCTTATTGTTTACAGCTGCCATGTAAGAAGCTTCTCTATCAATACTAATAGACAACACTGATTAATACCTTATTGTTAACAGCTGCCATGTAAGAAGCTTCTCTATCAATACTAATAGACAACACTGATTAATACCTTATTGTTTACAGCTGCCATGTAAGAAGCTTCTCTATCAATACTAATAGACAACACTGATTAATACCTTATTGTTTACAGCTGCCATGTAAGAAGCTTCTCTATCAATACTAATAGACAACACTGATTAATACCTTATTGTTTACAGCTGCCATGTAAGAAGCTTCTCTATCAATACTAATAGACAACACTGATTAATACCAATACTAATAGACACACTGATTAATACCTTTATGTTTACAGCTGCCATGTAAGAAGCTTCTCTATCAATACTAATAGACAACACTGATTAATACCTTATTGTTTACAGCTGCCATGTAAGAAGCTTCTCTATCAATACTAATAGACAACACTGATTAATACCTTATTGTTTACAGCTGCCATGTAAGAAGCTTCTCTATCAATACTAATAGACAACACTGATTAATACCTTATTGTTTACAGCTGCCATGTAAGAAGCTTCTCTATCAATACTAATAGACAACACTGATTAATACCTTATTGTTTACAGCTGCCATGTAAGAAGCTTCTCTATCAATACTAATAGACAACACTGATTAATACCTTATTGTTTACAGCTGCCATGTAAGAAGCTTCTCTATCAATACTAATAGACAACACTGATTAATACCTTATTGTTTACAGCTGCCATGTAAGAAGCTTCTCTATCAATACTAATAGACAACACTGATTAATACCTTATTGTTTACAGCTGCCATGTAAGAAGCTTCTCTATCAATACTAATAGACAACACTGATTAATACCTTATTGTTTACAGCTGCCATGTAAGAAGCTTCTCTATCAATACTAATAGACAACACTGATTAATACCTTATTGTTTACAGCTGCCATGTAAGAAGCTTCTCTATCAATACTAATAGACAACACTGATTAATACCTTATTGTTTACAGCTGCCATGTAAGAAGCTTCTCTATCAATACTAATAGACAACACTGATTAATACCTTATTGTTTACAGCTGCCATGTAAGAAGCTTCTCTATCAATACTAATAGACAACACTGATTAATACCTTATTGTTTACAGCTGCCATGTAAGAAGCTCTCTCAATATCAATACTAATAGACAACACTGATTAATACCTTATTGTTTACAGCTGCCATGTAAGAAGCTTCTCTATCAATACTAATAGACAACACTGATTAATACCTTATTGTTTACAGCTGCCATGTAAGAAGCTTCTCTATCAATACTAATAGACAACACTGATTAATACCTTATTGTTTACAGCTGCCATGTAAGAAGCTTCTCTATCAATACTAATAGACAACACTGATTAATACCTTATTGTTTACAGCTGCCATGTAAGAAGCTTCTCTATCAATACTAATAGACAACACTGATTAATACCTTATTGTTTACAGCTGCCATGTAAGAAGCTTCTCTATCAATACTAATAGACAACACTGATTAATACCTTATTGTTTACAGCTGCCATGTAAGAAGCTTCTCTATCAATACTAATAGACAACACTGATTAATACCTTATTGTTTACAGCTGCCATGTAAGAAGCTTCTCTATCAATACTAATAGACAACACTGATCAATAATACCTTACCTTTGTTTACAGCTGCCATGTAAGAAGCTTCTCTATCAATACTAATAGACAACACTGATTAATACCTTATTGTTTACAGCTGCCATGTAAGAAGCTTCTCTATCAATACTAATAGACAACACTGATTAATACCTTATTGTTTACAGCTGCCATGTAAGAAGCTTCTCTATCAATACTAATAGACAACACTGATTAATACCTTATTGCTTTACAGCTGCCATGTAAGAAGCTTCTCTATCAATACTAATAGACAACACTGATTAATACCTTATTGTTTACAGCTGCCATGTAAGAAGCTTCTCTATCAATACTAATAGACAACACTGATTAATACCTTATTGTTTACAGCTGCCATGTAAGAAGCTTCTCTATCAATACTAATAGACAACACTGATTAATACCTTATTGTTTACAGCTGCCATGTAAGAAGCTTCTCTATCAATACTAATAGACAACACTGATTAATACCTTATTGTTTACAGCTGCCATGTAAGAAGCTTCTCTATCAATACTAATAGACAACACTGATTAATACCTTATTGTTTACAGCTGCCATGCCATGTAAGAAGCTTCTCTATCAATACTAATAGACAACACTGATTAATACCTTATTGTTTACAGCTGCCATGTAAGAAGCTTCTCTATCAATACTAATAGACAACACTGATTAATACCTTATTGTTTACAGCTGCCATGTAAGAAGCTTCTCTATCAATACTAATAGACAACACTGATTAATACCTTATTGTTTACAGCTGCCATGTAAGAAGCTTCTCTATCAATACTAATAGACAACACTGATTAATACCTTATTGTTTACAGCTGCCATGTAAGAAGCTTCTCTATCAATACTAATAGACAACACTGATTAATACCTTATTGTTTACAGCTGCCATGTAAGAAGCTTCTCTATCAATACTAATAGACAACACTGATTAATACCTTATTGTTTACAGCTGCCATGTAAGAAGCTTCTCTATCAATACTAATAGACAACACTGATTAATACCTTATTGTTTACAGCTGCCATGTAAGAAGCTTCTCTATCAATACTAATAGACAACACTGATTAATACCTTATTGTTTACAGCTGCCATGTAAGAAGCTTCTCTATCAATACTAATAGACAACACTGATGCATTTTCATCTGGAATCTAAACAAAATACAGGGTTTTTAAAATTCCAATAATACCCATGACAAATAATGAAATACATGTAACAATAATGTGTACAAACCAGTTGTTCATTATGATCTGTTCTTAGATCCCACATGTGTATTGCTCCACTCTGATCACCAACAATAAGCTCACCCTACACAAAGATTGCAGTTCAAAAATGTGGTTGTTACATTGTATATCAATGATATATCAAGGAGAGGAGAGGAAGAGAGGGAGAATGTGGAAATGGGGACAAGAAAGGTAGGGCTGAAGGAGAGGATTTGGGAAGAGGAAGTGTGGGTTATAGAGGAGATTACAGTACTAAGCTGTACTTGTACATCCAAATATAAACCGTACATGTATCTGCAATCTTGATAGAAAGGTTCTGAAACTCTGATTTGAACACGGGGAAGAGTCAATGTTCCAGTAGTCGGTTATGTTACTAATGAAGGAGGCAGCATGGTCGAGTGGTCAGAGCGTCGGTCTCAGAATCCGGTGACCCCGAGTTCGAGTCCCGCTCTGTCCACTAGCTGAGACTGTATTTGTTCTGGGCAATCCCTAGTTCAAATTCAGTTTCTCGACCATGCTTGTAAATAGCCAACTGGTTCGCCTCCTTGCCAGTTGGGTTTCTTAAAACACTTTATGTTTTAATATTTATATCATTTCAGTTATTGTAATGCGAATCTGAAAATTTTAGGGTTGATATTTGCGCAATATAAGGGAATACATTATTATTATTATTAAATGATTAATGAATGGCTGTGATGGAGACTAATGCTCCTGTGGATATCACACAACTGAACCACAGTGTACCTACATGTAGGAAATTATTATTAAATTATATCAGTATTATTACCTGATTTGGATGAAGACACACACAATTTACTGCAGCATTTACTTGGAAAACTCTTTGACATTGAAGATTACGTGACCTGTATCAGCAAGAATATTGACAAGTGGAATTTGTGTACAGAATGAAATCTCATGAACTGCCTAGATATATAGGTTTCAGAATAGAAAAACCTGGAACAATAGCAATATGCCAGAAACAGACCCAATACTGTGTTAACAATATATATCGGTAATTCCTAATCCGGGCATATCCGCTCGATGTACATTTGGCATGTTGCACTTGTTTTCTTTTAAATCTGTTAACTTTATTTGAACAAACTAATATTAAATATCTGTTCATTGCTGAAAACAGACCAACGTTTCACTGATAAATAAATTATTGGTCATAAATTTTACCCAACCATGTCTGTATACATGTACAGCATGACATAGTTAAAAACATGTCAAATGTTCATTGTAAGGCACAGCAGAGGGTCCCAGCCCCTCATCTCTGCCATGTTTGATCATGCTTACTGTAGCTGTACTAGTTAAGATCCATACCATAGCCCCCAGCCCCTCATCTCTGCCATGTTTGATCATGGTTACTGTAGCTGTACTAGTTAAGATCCATACCATAGCCCCCAGCCCCTCATCTCTGCCATGTTTGATCATGGTTACTGTAGCTGTACTAATTAAGATCCATACCATAGCCCCCAGCCCCTCATCTCTGCCATGTTTGATCATGGTTACTGTAGCTGTACTAAGATCCATATCGTAGCCCCCAGCCCCTCATCTCTGCCATGTTTGATCATGGTTACTGTAGCTGTACTAAGATCCATACCGTAGCCCCCAGCCCCTCATCTCTGCCATGTTTGATCATGGTTACTGTAGCTGTACTAAGATCCATACCGTAGCCCCCAGCCCCTCATCTCTGCCATGTTTGATCATGGTTACTGTAGCTGTACTAAGATCCATACCGTAGCCCCCAGCCCCTCAACTCTGCCATGTTTGATCATGGTTACTGTAGCTGTACTAAGATCCATACCGTAGGTCCCAAATCCTTGCTGATGAGTCTTCTCCACCGGTAAACATCCATTTACCATCTTCATGGAATCCAACTGCTGTGACATTTTTAGTCACTCCATCATAATTGACAACCTGTGTAAATAACATACATGTACCACCATGAGTATGTACCATCATGAGTATGTACTGCATTAGCTGATTAAAAAGTCATTACATGTAGAGCCTTTTGTTAAGTTTTATAATTATAACAAGGGGACCCAATACAAATGTAGTAGTAAAGAAGGCATTTCTTGGCATTGCTGGGAAAGGTCCAGGGGGCCCAACTCTGACAAGATTCTATACATCTCAAGGGGAAATGGACAAGGGAAAGAGGAATGGACAAATGAAGTTGAAATGGAAAGAAGAGTGGCAAATGTCATTCAACATTCATGTAACAATGATGAATTTTATTCTGGTGAAATGACTTTCTCTAAAGGCTGATCACAGGCTTTTCCCCTCCCTTTCCCCTCCCTTTCCCCTCCCTTTCCCCTCCCTTTCCCTTTCACTCTGCCCCTTCCCTGAGATCCTGTGCTACCTATTATGTACCTGTGAACTGTTGCCTGTGAACAATTACTTACCGGTTTAGGGTTGGCTGAGCTGATGTCATACATTCTGATATGCTGATAACCTTTAAATAAGAATACAATTGAACATTAATAGAATTATATAACATTAACCTGAATTGTTCAATGCGTACATGTACAATGTACAATTTCAATCAAACATGAAATATACCTGCTGCTGCCAGTAATTGACGGTCTGGTGTTATTTCCATGGCATTTACCTGGTACATACTAGTCAAGGGTATACATACATTCATGTGTACTTATACTACATGTACACTACAGCACAGTGTCTACAGTGTACTACATCATTGTTGCCTGTTTGGTGGATTTGGCGATTTCAAGCTATATACATGTATACAGCCCTTTGCAAAAACTCTGTAAATGAAGTATATCAGTATATCCATATATCGGGTGCATTATGGATAATTGAAAAAGTCCCCTAAATGAAGTTGTGGAAAAAACTCTAAAATAGTATTACCCATAATGCACCTGATATATGGATATACTGATATACTTCATTTACAGAATTGTTGCAAAGGGCTGTATACATGTATATATAGTCTCCATAAGTTATTGGTTCAAAATCTGAAAATTATGAATAAAATTGTTGTTGTTGATGATGTTAAGGATATGGAGTCAGGATGTTGAGCTGTTCGACAACATATTCCACTATGTGCCTGCCAGAATCGAATCGTATGGTCGTACCCTGCCGTAGCCAGGATAACAGGCTCACTTTGACCGTTGCTACCTGTCATTATTATGAACAATTTACTGTGTTTTAAGTCGAAACACTAAACCAACACTAATCGTCCATGTTCGCCTTCCTCCATAACACGGTCGTGGATTGGAACCAAGTTAGTGGTGGTGAGCCGAAATAGTTATAGGACAGCGGTCTACTAACAACAACAACAACATTCTTATAATCTTGCACTGAAGTCGAAGTGAAAGTTTACAAGTTCTAGATGGGAATCAAAGGGCTGACATCTTATGCTGACTCTAGAGGAAGCTTATGGACTCAAGTTAATCTCAACAGCGACACATATACACGAGTGATTGTCGATGGCAGCGCTTTGTTATGGCATTTATATGGATCAAGTGACTACCGATGTGGCGGACAGTACGGTGAACTAGCCAATGCTATTAAGCGTTTCTTTAGATGTTTTAGTTCCAAAGGGATCAAGACGTTTGTTATCTTGGACGGTCCCACAGTAGCTATTGATAAAAAGCTTGAAACACTTATCAAACGTGCAAAGGAAACGATTCAAAAATGTCGTGAGTTGTCTCAAGGGTGGTCTTCATCGTTGACTCTTCTTCCTCCATTGGCGAAAATGGTGTTTGTACAAGAACTGCAATGCTTGAAAATAGATTTCGCTGTTTGTGATGGGTAAGAAAAGATATGTTTACAGATCAAGTCTTTTAGTTACGGCGAGGGGATCATAGTTTTACCTTGAAGAACCCATCCCTCCCTCCTCCGGGCTTTTAGCTAGTTTAGCGCCTCGTCAGATCTGGGTGTGACCGATAGCGTTCATGCACTACTGATCGCCCGCCAGGGTACCGCAATCGCCCGCAGAGGTAGAATAAGCTCAGTATTTGTGGTTGCTTTCCCAAGGTTGTGTTTGTTCTAAATTATCTACATTTGCATTGCACTGGTTATCTTTACCACTTTACTAATATTCTTTCAACTAATTTCGATCATGTCATAATATTTCATTTTCACTTACATCATTTTCACTTACATGTATATCTTGTGCACATATCCATTCATACATTTATTTATTCGTTCGTTTATTATGTTTTGATGGAGAATAAATGTATTTATTTGTTTTACAGGGGTTTTTCATCCCTTTTTGTAACAAAAACTGGGTCATATGATAAAATGCTTTTTGACTGAGTTAGGTCGGGCCGTACGGGAAAATATTTGGCTCTTGGTCATTTGTACGGACCTCGCGCCCTTTCACTCAGTCAATAGGTACATAGTCTTGATTTCTTGTAGCCTGATTTTTTAGACGGCTCATGTGGGAGGGAGGAAGCGTATGACACATGAGCCGTCTGAAAATCAGGCTAGATTTTGCGATTCTGAGCGTTTATTAGCGATTTTAGGTCCCCCCCTCACCTCCCCCCTACTAAAGAGAAGTAAAGGTGTTTTGTTGTCACGCAAACGTACGGTCAACCAAAGAGATATAAGAATTATGTTTATCTTTGAATGAATGAATGAACTTTCTTTATTCAATAACATGATAGAGCGTCGCTCTCATGAAAGGGAACGTTCCTACAATCCAATACTTCTCTTTAGTAGGGGAGGGGGTACCTAAAATCTCTAAAAAACGCTCATAATCATAAAACACTGTTAGGCCTAGTTCAAACGCCGTACTTTCCAAGAGCCGTTCTTAATTGCTTCAAAAGAAGCCGCCTCATTATCTAATGTTTGAAATGAGAACGGCTCATGTCATTAGCACAGCGTTTGAACTAGTTGGCCTTAGAGTGCATATCCATGAAAAAGTCAGGGGCGGATACAGGGGGAGGGTTCTGGGGGTTGCAACCCCCCCTATGGATATTTGTTTAATACCGCTTGTATAGATATGTCTGTCCGTAGGTCTCTCTTGCACTTTCAGCTCTCTCCCTCGTAAGAATAATATCATTCATTCATACTGTTTACACGACCGTTCGACTTCGAGGCCGGTTTGACTGATAACAGAAAGAACCTGCCGTTTTTAGCGTCAAAAATTCATACTTGTAAGCTCACCCAAGAAGACTCTTCCAAGCATCTTTGTTGGATGTCCAATAAACTCAAAATTTTACTGAAAATTGAGTTTTGTTGTAGTAAAACAACTCCAGATCTCTAAAAATTTCATTTTAGAGCTTGTAGATTTCAAAATTTTCTGGGGGGGCATGTCCCCAAACCCCCCTAGATGTTCGCGGCTTTGCCGCTCACACAACACAACGGCCGCAACACAACCCCCTGTTTTACAAAAACCTGGGTCCGCCCCTGAAAAAGTACTAACTTAATAGTGGTGTTGACTCATTTCAGCGAGGCAGACCGGGAGATAGCATCTCTAGCTCACCAGTGGGGATGTCCTGTCATTAGCAACGACAGTGACTTTTTCATCTATGATCTCCAAGCAGGGTATATGCCACTATCCTCTCTACACTGGAATGAATATTCAATTACCGCACGCCTTTATGACCGCCAAAAGCTGGCCAAGTACTTAAAACTACCTACAATCTTCCTGCCACTCTTTGCGTCGCTCATTGGCAATGATTTCATGGAGAGCCAAGTATTAGCACCTTTCGAGCGAGCACTTCAGCGTATTCAACCTTCGGGGACAAGTTCAAATAGAAAAGCAGTCAAAATGATGAGTGTGGCCTGTTTTCTTAGCCGTTGCGTGACGACACTTAGCACGGCTGCGAGGGAGACTAATGTGCTCCGTGAAGCCTTACAGTCTGTACTGAACATCCTCAACAACGAACGCGAGAAAAGCTCTTTGAAAGCAGCTTTGGCCAAGTCGATGGTTGAGTATGATATTTCTGATTGTACCTTAGCGGGATATTTTAAACTCGATGACGTTCAGAGTAACCTCGACATCCCTCGGTACGTGATTGAAAGGTACCGGCGTGGTGGATTCCCTACCAGGTACATTGGTGTCATATCTAGTGGGAGACACATTTTGAAATTCCAAGTTGAAGCTTCCAACGAAATATCGGCCAACAATTGTTCAAAGAGATTAAGACAAATCATTTACGGTGTGCTAGAGTCAACGACTGTGTTCGAATGGGACCGGGATGGTCGAGGTGTGAAGAAGCAACGTGTAAAATCAATCGGCGAGCTACCAAACTTGGAAAGTCTACGTAAAGAACGAGATGAAGAACGCCGTCTAGAATCAATTGGCTCTGTTAGTGGTTATGTCAAGCTACCAAACTTGGAAAGTCTGCAAGAACGAGATGAAGAACAACGCCGTCGGCTCTTGTTGACGATACTCGAGGTGGATTCAGCTGCCGTCCAGGCCTTGCCAGACACAGAGCAGCTCTTTGTAGCTTCAATGCGATACTGGATTTCACACGCCAATCCTAGAGTCACAGAAAGGTGCGCAGAAACATTGATTTTACAACACTTGCAGATTCTTTATGATCATGAAGCGCAGCCAAAGAAACATTTACAGTCAGGTTTTGATGTTGTATGCCAGCACAACTTCGCACAGTGGCAGGCAGTCATGGCTGAAACACTCTTCTTGAACAAGATCTTTTTGGATGCTTTTCCCGCTCCTGATATCTCCACCCTCTACGATGGCGTCGTAGCACAAACGATCATGCACGGACTATCAAAAGGTAAGCGATCAAAAATCAACATCCAATTTACAACGCGCGCCAATAATGACAACTTCTCACCACACTGTTTGTCATAGAAAAGCCGCTGGACTACTGTCAGTACTCCACATCTGGACCGTTACTTCCAGCTTTATAGCGCAGTTACCGATGGACTGGCAAACTGTTGGTTGCACAGCCCGCAGAGCGACAATCCACGCCTTGCTGCAGGTGGCGGGAAAACTAAACGTCGAGACGGAAAGCAAACACCAAAGCAACAGAGTCTGCATGGAAATCGGTTTGCCGCACTGCGCGGTGATGATGATTCCGATGAAGATTCCGATGATGGGTCAAAGTAAAACATCAACTGTACAGTGACAATTATAACGGCAGCACTATCAACGCTAATGACCGAACAAAACATGGCATTTTTTTTTTACCGATTCGAAGCTAACGCCTCTAGCTGTTTTGCTCTGCGTTCGATTCGACTATTCGAAAGACTATATTATACAGAATCGAACGGCAGCACTATCAACGCTAATGACCGAACAAAACATGGCATTTTTCCTTTTACTACGATCACCTACAGAATCGAAGCTAACGCCTCTAGCTGTTTCTTGCTACTGATCACCTACACAATCGATTCCGACTGATCACCTCGAATCGAAGCTCGCCTACATGATCACCTATCGAATGATACACCTACAGAATCGAAGCTCGTTCCTCTTACACCTACACGATCACCTACAGAATCGAAGCTCGTTCCTCTTACACCTACACGATCACCTACAGAATCGAAGCTCGTTCCTCTTACACCTACATGATCACCTACAGATCATACGAATCGAAGCTCGTTCCTCTTACACCACCTACGAATCGTTCCTCTTACACCTACACCTACAGAATCGAAGCTCGTTCCTCTTACACCTACATGATCACCTACAGAATCGAAGCTCGTTCCTCCTCACCTTACACCTACATGATCACCTACAGAATCGAAGCTCTTACACCTTACAGAATCGAAGCTCGTTCCTCTACACCTACATGATCACCTAATCGAGCTCGTTCCTCTTACACCTACATGATCACCTACAGAATCGAAGCTCGTTCCTCTTACACCTACATGATCACCTACAGAATCGAGCTCGTTCCTCTTACACCTACCGATCACCTACAGAATCGAAGCTCGTTCCTCTTACACCTACATGATCACCTACAGAATCGAAGCTCGCTACGATCACCTACAGAATCGAAGCTCGTTCCTCTTACACCTACATGATCACCTACGAAGAATCGATCGAAGCTCGTTCCTCTTACACCTACATGATCACCTACAGAATCGAAGCTCGTTCCTCTTACACCTACATGATCACCTACAGAATCGAAGCTCGATTACAGAATCGAAGCTCGTTCCTCTACACCTACATGATCACCTACAGAATCGAAGCTCGTTCCTCTACACCTACATATCACCTACAGAACGAAGCTCGTTGATCACCTACAGAATCGAAGCTCGTTCCTCTTACACCTACATGATCACCTACAGAATCGAATCGTTCCTCTTACACCTACAGCTACAGAATCGAAGCTCGTTCCTCTTACACCTACATGATCACCTACAGAATCGAAGCTCGTTCCTCTTACACCTACATCACCTACAGAATCGAAGCTCGTTCCTCTTACACCTACATGATCACCTACAGAATCGAAGCTCGTTCCTCTTACACCTACATGATCACCTACAGAATCGAAGCTCGTTCCTCTTACACCTACATGATCACCTACAGAATCGAAGCTCGTTCCTCTTACACCTACATGATCACCTACAGAATCGAAGCTCGTTCCTCTTACACCTACATGATCACCTACAGAATCGAAGCTCGTTCCTCTTACACCTACATGATCACCTACTACGAAGCTCGTTCCTCTTACACCTACATGATCACCTACAGAATCGAAGCTCGTTCCTCTTACACCTACATGATCACCTACAGAATCGAAGCTCGTTCCTCTTACACCTACATGATCACCTACAGAATCGAAGCTCGTTCCTCTTACACCTACATTACACCTACAGAATCGAATCACACCTACATGATCACCTACAGAATCGAAGCTCGTTCCTCTTACACCTACATGATCACCTACAGAATCGAAGCTCGTTCCTCTTACACCTACATGATCACCTACAGAATCGAAGCTCGTTCCTCTTACACCTACATGATCACCTACCTAATCGAAGCTCGACCTACATGATCACCTACAGAATCGAAGCTCGTTCCTCTTACACCTACATGATCACCTACAGAATCGAAGCTCGTTCCTCTTACACCTACATGATCACCTACAGAATCGAAGCTCGTTCCTCTTACACCTACATGATCACCTACAGAATCGAAGCTCGTTCCTCTTACACCTACTCACCTACAGAATCGAAGCTCGTTCCTTACACCTCTACACCTACAGAATCGAAGCTCGTTCCTCTACACCTACATGATCACCTACAGATCGAAGCTCGTTCCTCTTACACCTACATGATCACCTACAGAATCGAAGCTCGTTCCTCTTACACCTACATGATCACCTACAGAATCGAAGCTCGTTCCTCTTACACCTACATGATCACCTACAGAATCGAAGCTCGTTTCCTCTTACACCTACATGATCACCTACAGAATCGAAGCTCGTTCTCTCTACATACACCTACATGACCTACATGATCACCTACAGAATCGAAGCTCGTTCCTCTTACACCTACATGATCACCTACAGAATCGAAGCTCTCTTACACCTACATGATCACCTACACAATCGAAGCTCGTTTACACCTACATGATCACCTACCTACACAATCGAAGCTCGTTCCTCTTACACCTACATGATCACCTACAGAATCGAAGCTCGTTCCTCTTACACCTACATGATCACCTAGAATCGAGCTCGTTCCTCTTACACCTACATGATCACCTACAGAATCGAAGCTCGTTCCTCTTACACCTACATGATCACCTACAGAATCGAAGCTCGTTCCTTACACCTACTCTTCGAACTTACCTACATGATCACCTACAGAATCGAAGCTCGTTCCTCTTACACCTACATGATCACCTACAGAATCGAAGCTCGTTCCTCTCTTACACCTACATCGAATCACCTACAGAATCGAAGCTCGTTCCTCTTACACCTACATGATCACCTATCGAAGCTCGATACACCTACATGATACCTACAGAATCGAAGCTCGTTCCTCTACCTTAATCGAAGCTGCGACGAAGGAATAAGGCTCGAAACGTCAGTAAAGTTAAGTAGTCTTTTTCGCGGTGCTATAGATTTCCGGTTTAACCCGAGGAGCGCGTACTCGGAGTGTTTGTGAGCTGTGATTATTGTGAATAGGTGCACGTTATATTTCTAGACAAACAACTGAAACACCACTAGATACTTTCGATACAAAAATAGCATTTTTACTTAAGCATTACTCCTTTATCATACAGATCTTTTTAACTATATAAAAATATGTCCTTTCTTTTAGTAATGTTATTTTTATCAAAAACATCCTGTTTACATAGTCTTTATTCTATATAATTAATTACACTTATTGTTAAAGTTAATTTGGCGGTTACTGAAAAACACAGACCCCAAATGAGTATTATATTAGCCGGTCTGTGGCAAGTACATTGGAAGACTGGGTACGAGTGTTATAGCCATTGAGCCAAGACTGGGTACGAGTGTTATAGCCATTGAGCCAATTTCAAAACTGTGCCTATCCAATGTGCTGGAGAAAGAACGAAAGAAAGAAATAATCCACTGATACAAGTGATATTTCCACTGGTATTCCATCGAGGGCAAACACCTCGCAAATTTTGTAACTAATTCAGCCAAAAAAATCAGCGAATCAAAACATTCGAATCCAGTCTTCCAACATTTGCCACAGACCAGAGTATTAGCTTATAGTATATCCAGTCTTTTGTAGACACAAAAACGTTAGTGAAAATTATAGAAATATATGAGTACGCAGTGGAATGCAGTCTCCGCCACAGGCCTTTTTTGGCTTCCCGTCCACCACAGGGATACCAAACAAGAAGTTCTTGCGGAAGAGACTACAGTACGAGTTTTTTCAACGTATGTAATACAACACTCTTCAAGTTAGTATTCTATGAATGCACTTTTTTTATATATTGTACATACTAGGTTTGTAATTAATTAAACTACTAGACTCTACAAACACATTATTAAATAATTGTGCTTACAAAAAGCTTGGATAACCAATCACAATTCTTGCAATAGATCAGGGTTTAGCTTGGATAACCAATCACAATTCTTGCAATAGATCAGGGTTTAGCTTGGATAACCAATCACAATTCTTGCAATAGATCAGGGTTTAGCCAACTTTGAAGGAATCTCCCAATTGCTGGGTTACAATCAAGTGATAAAAGCCCATGAATTACATTATCTGGCCCCAACTGGTCGTCAAACACTGACCACCATGTAGAGAGTATTCTATTGATAAGTATAGGTAATAGCATGGTTTGTAGTGATATTTGGGATAAATACCACGAGTGATATTTCAAAATTGTCACAAATTTCACTCGCCTCAAAGGTGCAATTTAGCTGAGAAAAATTCCTCACGAGACCGGAAATGACGTCACCTGAAACCCAGCAATTGGCAATTGTACTTCAGTTGTGGGCTTCCTGTGAGTGGGACAAATACTGGGGGGGGGGGGGGGGGGGGGGGGGGGGGGGGGGGGGGGGGGGGGGGGGGGGGGGGGGGGGGGGGGGGGGGGGGGCACAAATACTGGGGTGGGGGGGAGGGCAATCGTCCACATCGCAGGTTTACTAATATATCAACATCTCCATTTGATTGCCAGACATGCTTAAAATGAATAATAGATAGATATCGTAGTCCGGCGATACCCTTGCGTCCTTGTCTCCATTGACCGGGCTGTGACTGCTCCCCATTCTTGTAGCGTAGCTGGTAGAGCATCGGTGATCAGTTCCAGAGGTCCTGGGTTCGACTCCCATCAGGGTTATTGCACTTTCTTTCCAGGACTAAACGCTCAGAAGGATTTTTATAGACAATTTATAGCACGTTAACTTTCCCTCGATATCTCCCTGTTTCGTAGAGTGCTACACGTATTCAGTAGGAGGATCTGATTTTCTTATACTGTTGTGGATTTCTCGTCTGTCTTGTCAAACATGCAGTCAATCTCGGTAGAAAAGTCTGACAACATACTATTGATGTCCTTCATCAGATCTTCAGTGTACCTGTTTGGGAGAACAAGAATACGTATCCCATCATGCTTTGTGGCCCTCAGATTTTTCATTTGGTGAATCTTTTCAAGCTACGAATTCAAATCGTCAATAAATCGTGTATTATCTCGTAAAACTGCGCTTTGTATAGGCATTGTACAGCAGTAACACGTGTTACTGTACCCCGCAGGTGGAGGGGGGACTGCAGTACATGCAGGCTATGCTTTGCAGTGATATTTTCCTTCGTAATTCAAAACAGAAGTTCGCGAGAGTTATATGGAATATGGAATAAACTATTGCGTCAAGCCTTACTGCTGGTCTCGTTCTATTATATGGAATAAACTATTGCGTCAAGCCTTACTGCTGGTCTCGTTCTATTATATGGTCTCGTTAAACTATTGCGTTAAGCCTTACTGCTGGTCTCGTTCTATTATATGGAGTAAACTATTGCGTCAAGCCTTACTGCTGGTCTCGTTCTATTATATGGAGTAAACTATTGCGTTAAGCATTACTGCTGGTCTCGTTCTATTATATGGGAGTAAACTATTGCGTTAAGCCTTACTGCTGGTCTCGTTCTATTATATGGAATAAACTATTGCGTTAAGTCTTACTGCTGGTCTCGTTCTATTATATGGAATAAACTATTGCGTCAAGCCTTACTGCTGGTCTCGTTCTATTATATGGAGTAAACTATTGCGTTAAGTCTTACTGCTGGTCTCGTTCTATTATATGGAGTAAACTATTGCGTTAAGCCTTACTGCTGGTCTCGTTCTATTATATGGAATAAACTATTGCGTTAAGCCTTACTGCTGGTCTCGTTCTATTATATGAAATAAACTATTGCGTCAAGCCTTACTGCTGGTCTCGTTCTATTATATGAACTATAAATGAAAAACTATTGCGTTAAGCCTTACTGCTGGTCTCGTTCTATTATATAGAGTAAACTATTGCGTTAAGTCTTACTGCTGGTCTCGTTCTATTATATGGAGTATTGTAAACTATTGCGTTAAGCCTTACTGCTGGTCTCGTTCTATTATATGGAGTAAACTATTGCGTTAAGCCTTACTGCTGGTCTCGTTCTATTATATGGAAATAAACTATTGCGTTAAGCCTTACTGCTGGTCTCGTTCTATTATATAGAGTAAACTATTGCGTTAAGTCTTACTGCTGGTCTCGTTCTATTATATGGAATAAACTATTGCGTCAAGCCTTACTGCTGGTCTCGTTCTATTATATGGAGTAAACTATTGCGTTAAGCCTTACTGCTGGTCTCGTTCTATTATATGGAGTAAACTATTGCGTTAAGCCTTACTGCTGGTCTCGTTCTATTATATAGAGTATAACTATTGCGTTAAGTCTTACTGCTGGTCTCGTTCTATTATGGAGTAAACTATGGAGTAAACTAACTATTGCGTTAAGCCTTACTGCTGGTCTCGTTCTAATTCGTCGTCTGTAACGTCCACTTTGGCGACAACACTTTCTTCTTGTTTGGAAGGCGTGGCCGCTGAGTCTTCTGATAAAGACACAATTGTTAGACACGGGAATCGATAGAATGTCTTAGTTTGGTCTTGTGCACTTACCAGTATCAACAAGATTTTCACGTGATCGTCTAAAGACTTCTTTAATCTGGTCCTGAAGATCTAATAAACCCAAAGCAACAATAAGTACTACACAAACAGATTACTGCTGTATTTCTTGGACGTTTTGAGAACACACTAATACCCTGTGTAACACACTACTACCCTGTGTAAACACACTACTACCCTGTGTAACACACTACTACCCTGTGTAACACACTACTACCCTGTGTAACACACTACTACCCTGTGTAACACACTACTACCCTGTGTAACACACTACTACCCTGTGTAACACGCTACTACCCTGTGTAACACGCTACTACCCTGTGTAACACACTACTACCCTGTGTAACACACTACTACCCTGTGTAACACACTACTACCCTGTGTAACACACTACTACCCTGTGTAACACACTACTACCCTGTGTAACACACTACTACCCTGTGTAACACACTACTACCCTGTGTAACACACTACTACCCTGTGTAACACGCTACTACCCTGTGTAACACACTACTACCCTGTGTAACACACTACTACCCTGTGTAACACACTACTACCCTGTGTAACACACTACTACCCTGTGTAACACGCTACTACCCTGTGTAACACACTACTACCCTGTGTAACACACTACTACCCTGTGTAACACACTACTACCCTGTGTAACACACTACTACCCTGTGTAACACACTACTACCCTGTATAACACACTACTACCCTGTGTAACACACTACTACCCTGTGTAACACACTACTACCCTGTGTAACACACTACTACCCTGTATAACACACTACTACCCTGTGTAACACACTACTACCCTGTGTAACACACTACTACCCTGTGTAACACACTACTACCCTGTGTAACACACTACTACCCTGTGTAACACGCTACTACCCTGTGTAACAGACTACTACCCTGTGTAACACACTACTACCCTGTGTAACACACTACTACCCTATGTAACACACTACTACCCTGTGTAACACACTCCTACCCTGTGTAACACACTACTACCCTGTATAACACACTACTACCCTGTGTAACACACTACTACCCTGTGTAACACACTACTACCCTGTGTAACACACTACTACCCTGTGTAACACACTACTACCCTGTGTAACACACTACTACCCTGTGTAAACACACTACTACCCTGTGTAACACACTACTACCCTGTGTAGCTGGCACAAGTGAGAGGGAAGAGGGTTAGGAAAGGAGAAGAAACGGGACTGGGACAGTGGGTCTCCCTTTCCCCCAGCTTTTTGCAAGCTAAGAACACACGGGCGCGTAACGCTGTAATGATATGCACAACCCAGAAAATGCTGTAAGCCTCGAGTATTGTACGCATGAATTGAGAAACCTTTCCACACCAATACCTAATGGAGTCTGAAAAACCTCACGAACAATCCTGCTGTAAGAATGATCGTCCAACATGGCTGGTTACCTTGCTCACTATCTGATGGTGCTGATTTAGTCTCAGCACCCATACTCTCAGGATCAGTGAATCGTCTTCGTATTTGCTCAAAGGACGTCCTCCGATTTTCATAATGTTTTTGCTTCTGCAATTCATCGATGACTGATTCTACCGAGTCTTCACTGCTTGTGCTCTGAACACTTCCATGGCGAGTCTTTGGTAAAACGGGCGGTGGGTGCTTTGATCGAATGCATCCTGTAGTATAACGCCCTAAGTACACGTGGGGATGACGTTACATTGGTTGCTGGTTGTTTCATGGTGGTAGTAATCGTGATGATACTCCTGGTAGATAGTGATGATGATGGATATGATGATGAATGATGATGATGAATGATGATGATGAATGATGTGATTGATGATGGATAGTGATGGTGATAATGGATAGTGATGATGATAATGGATAGTGATGATGATAATGGATAGTGATGATAATGGACAGTGATGATGATAATGGATAGTGATGGTGATAATGGATAGTGATGATGATAATGGATAGTGATGATGATAATGGATAGTGATGATGATAATGGATAGTGATGATAATGGATAGTGATGATGATAATGGATAGTGATGGTGATAATGGATAGTGATGATGATGGATAGTGGATGATGATAATGGATATCGATGATGATGATGGATATGATGATGAATGATGATGATGAATGATGATGATGAATGATGTGATTGATGATGGATAGTGATGATGATAATGGATAGTGATGATGATAATGGATAGTGATGATGATGGATAGTGGATGATGATAATGGATATCGATGATGATGATGGATATGATGATGAATGATGATGATGAATGATGATGATGAATGATGTGATTGATGATGGATAGTGATGGTGATAATGGATAGTGATGATGATAATGGATAGTGATGATAATGGATAGTGATGGTGATAATGGATAGTGATGATGATAATGGATAGTGATGATGATAATGGATAGTGATGATGATGATGGATAGTGATGGTGATAATGGATAGTGATGATGATGATGGATAGTGATGGTGATAATGGATAGTGATGGTGATAATGGATAGTGATGATGATAATGGATAGTGATGATGATAATGGATAGTGATGATGATAATGGATAGTGATGATGATAATGGATAGTGATGGTGATAATGGATAGTGATGGTGATAATGGATAGTGATAATGATAATGGATAGTGATGGTGATAATGGATAGTGATGATGATAATGGATAGTGATGGTGATGATGGATAGTGATGGTGATAATGGATAGTGATGATGATAATGGATAGTGATGGTGATAATGGATAGTGATGATGATAATGGATAGTGATGGTGATAATGGATAGTGATGATGATAATGGATAGTGATGATGATAATGGATAGTGATGGTGATAATGGATAGTGATGATGATAATGGATAGTGATGATAATAATGGATAGTGATGGTGATAATGGATAGTGATGGTGATAATGGATAGTGATGATGATAATGGATAGTGATGATGATAATGGATAGTGATGGTGATAATGGATAGTGATGGTGATAATGGATAGTGATGATGATAATGGATAGTGATGATGATAATGGATAGTGATGGTGATAATGGATAGTGATGGTGATAATGGATAGTGATGATAATAATGGATAGTGATGGTGATAATGGATAGTGATGGTGATAATGGATAGTGATGATGATAATGGATAGTGATGATGATAATGGATAGTGATGATGATAATGGATAGTGATGATGATAATGGATAGTGATGGTGATAATGGATAGTGATGATGATAATGGATAGTGATGATAATGGATAGTGATGATGATAATGGATAGTGATGATGATGATGGATAGTGATGATGATAATGGATAGTGATGATGATAATGGATAGTGATGATGATAATGGATAGTGATGATGATAATGGATAGTGATGGTGATAATGGATAGTGATGATGATAATGGATAGTGATGATGATAATGGATAGTGATGATGATAATGGATAGTGATGATGATGATGGATAGTGATGGTGATAATGGATAGTGATGATGATAATGGATAGTGATGATGATAATGGATAGTGATGGTGATAATGGATAGTGATGATGATGATGATGGATAGTGATGGTGATAATGGATAGTGATGGTGATAATGGATAGTGATGATGATAATGGATAGTGATGATAATGGATAGTGATGATGATAATGGATAGTGATGATGATGATGGATAGTGATGGTGATAATGGATAGTGATGATGATAATGGATAGTGATGATGATAATGGATAGTGATGGTGATAATGGATAGTGATGATGATAATGGATAGTGATGATGATAATGGATAGTGATGATGATAATGGATAGTGATAATGATAATGGATAGTGATGATGATAATGGATAGTGATGATGATAATGGATAGTGATGATAATGGATAGTGATGATGATAATGGATAGTGATGATGATAATGGATAGTGATGATGATGGATAGTGGATGATGATAATGGATATCGATGATGATGATGGACAGTGATGATGATAGATAATGATAATGGTGATAGTGGATGATGATGATGGACAGTTTTGATGATGATGGACAGTTATGATGATGATGGACAGTGTGATGATGATAGATAATGATAATGGTGATAGTGGATGATGATGATGGACAGTGATGATGATGATGGACAGTTATGATGATGGATGGTGATGGATAATGATGATGATGGGTAATGATGATGGATAGTGATGATGATAATGGATAGTGATGATGATGATGGAAAGTGATGATGATAGATGATAATGGTGATAGTGGATGATGATGATGGACAGATGATGATGGATAATGATGATGATGGTAATGATGATGGATAGTGATGATGATGATGATGGATGATGATGATGGAAAATGATGATGGATAGTGATGATGATGGATAATGATGATGGCTAGTGATGGATGATGATGGATAGTGATGATGATGATTGACAGTTATGATGATGGATGATGATGGATAATGATGATGATGGTAATGATGATGGATAGTGATGATGATGATGGATGATGATGTTGGATGATGATGATGATAATGATGATGGATAGTGATGATGGATAGTGATGATGATGATGGACAGTTATGATGATGGATGATGATGGATGATGATGGATAATGATGATGATGGATAATGATGATGGATAGTGATGATGATGATGATGATGGACAGTGATGATGATAGATGATAATGGTGATAGTGGATGATGATGATGGACAGTTATGGATGATGATGGATAATGATGATGATGGATAAAGATGATGGATAGTGATGATGATGATGGATAGTTATGATGATAATGGATGGTAGTGATCACTAATGGTTGATAGAGGCACATGGAGAAAGATCGGCCATCTTTGCAAGGTTGTCAGTCATAATTAGCATCACAATTCCAGCTGCATTATCAACTCAGACATGCAACCGAGTCCATTGCAATGAGGTGAAATTCATGCGTTCGATTGTTTGTCAATTGTTTAAATTCATATTAGCATTGGCCTATTTTTCTAAATACAGTCGAACCTCTACACAACGACCACCTCTACACAACGGCCACTTCTACACAACGGCCACTTCTACACAACGGCCACCTCTACACAACGGCCACTTCTACACAACGACCACCTCTACACAACGGCCACCTCTACACAACGGCCACCTCTACACAACGGCCACCTCTACACAACGGTCACCTCTACACAACGGCCACCTCTACACAACGACCACCTCTGCACAACATACACCTCTACATAACGGCCACCTCTACACAACGGTCACCTCTACACAACGACCACCTCTACACAACGGCCACCTCTACACAACGGCCACCTCTACACAACGGCCACCTCTACACAACTGCCACCTCTACACAACGGTCAACTCTACACAACGGTCAACTCTACACAACGGCCACCTCTACACAACGGTCAACTCTACACAACAGCCACCTCTACACAACAGCCACCTCTACACAACGACCACCTCTACACAACGGCCACCTCTACACAACGGCCACCTCTACACAACGGCCACCTCTACATAACGACCACCTCTGCACAACAGCCACCTCTACACAACAGCCACCTCTACACAACGGCCACCTCTACACAACAGCCACCTCTACATAACGGCCACCTCTACACAACGGCCACCTCTACACAACGGCCACCTCTACACAACGGCCACCTCTACATAACGACCACCTCTGCACAACAGCCACCTCTACACAACAGCCACCTCTACACAACGGCCACCTCTACACAACAGCCACCTCTACATAACGGCCACCTCTACACAACGGCCACCTCTACACAACGGCCACCTCTACATAACGACCACCTCTGCACAACAGCCACCTCTACACAACAGCCACCTCTACACAACAGCCACCTCTACACAACAGCCACCTCTACACAATGACCACCTCTACACAACGGCCACCTCTACACAACGGCCACCTCTACACAACGGCCACTTCTACACAACGACCACCTCTACACAACGGCCACCTCTACACAACGGCCACCTCTACACAACGAGTGGTCGATGTGGAGTGGTTCGACTGCATCAGTTTGTTAGAATTAAATGATGCTCGTTTAAACCAATTCAATCACCAATAAATGACGCGAATGCAAGTACTAGATCTATTCTGCATCTTTAAGGTGACTCCAACATAATTGCGAGTGCATTTTGTGTTTTTTTAACTCGCTCGTATCGCGTCAAAAACACTCGGATATTTCTGCATTTAACACATTTAATAACTCAAACATCTAGGCTTTTAAGGGTGTATTAAAAAATTTATTTTTCAGTCGCGTTTGCCGTTACGGGCCGATTTTCTAACAGTGGTTTTTCATAATATTGTCCTCCTGTTCGCTCAAAAATCGTACGATTTCTATGAAACTTCAGATTCTTGTTAAATATATTGTCATAATTTTGTCTGCCGGGTTTTAAAAAAATCTCTCGACTGCAAGTTGCGCGGCCTAAAAACTGACCATAAAAATAATGCCGCGCAATCGGCCCGTAACGGCAAACGCGACTGAAAAATAATGTTTTTAATACACCCTTAAAGCCTAGATGTTTGAGTTATTAAATGTGTTAAATGCAGAAATATCCGAGTGTTTTTGACGCGATACGAGCGAGTTTAAAAAATCACAAAATGCACTCGCAATTATGTTGGAGTCACCTTAATTGTAATTGAATAAATTGAAACGAGTAGAATACAACATTTTACAGGTTGGCATGCATTGTAAGCTATTACTTATTGTCAGTACTGGTGGTCTATCGTAGAGACTGACGTCAAGCTACCAACGAAGCGTCGCAAAGCTTACTCCCCCAAAAGAAAAAGAGCATTGCAAGCACGCAATACAAATGTACACAACTTACTTTCAATCTTTTCGTTTTCTCCTTGATGTTCTGTTGTGTCAGGTTCGGTTGTTTTAGCCTTGACCTGCGGCACGCTAGGTTTTGGTGCAATCTTAGGTGGTGGCCTTCTAATCGACTTTGGTTTTACAGGAGGTGGTGGTGGCGCCTTTCTTGACGAGTCGAACGACACCCCTCGCAATCGCTCGTCACTGGATTTACCACATGAATTGAAGCCTGCGGTTTTGTTTTCGACGGAATTATGACACGCGTGCGCATTGTTAGCACTCTCAATCGATTTCTTGTCGTGCTCTCGTGGTTGACTCGAGCCGCATGGTATTTCGGCAGACGTTCGATCGTTGCTTCCAGTGTCTACAGGAGGACTTACTTCCGATACGTCCTGAGTGTTTAAATCAGGAGGAAATGTAAGACCACGTGATGGTATTTGGAAAGGTTTGGTTTCATCGTCCAGTGAATCAAGGATGGCGTCGAGATCTGGTGTGCTGCCTCGTGCTTCGTCCAGCGACTCAATATGAAGGGATGCGACTGCATTGTCGTCTATCTGTTTGGTCAGCGGCATCCCTGACTTGGGAATCCTTACCAAGGTGGTGCCCTCCTCGTCAGCAAATCCCACATCACTAGCGCCATCTGCAGGGAGTCTAGACAGCGCACTATCAATATCTGTATTCACTACTTCTCTTTCTTGCTGTATTTTCGTTTCTTCTACCATGTCTAAGTCGGTCTCCAAATACCGCTCGACTTGCGTGCTATGGTTTTCTTTCTCGTTTGTCTTTCTGATGGATGTCATAGTGCTGTCTTTAGCTGAATTCAAAGCACTTACAGCCAGCCAGAGTTTCCTTTGATGTCCTGGTTTAGTAATTCCTATGGACTCAAGATCTTCTATTGTTATGTCTTTTACAAAGTCCATGTCGTCGAAGCCATTGTCCATTAACTGTGGAGTGTACTGATCGAGGTGAATGAGTCGTAGCCATGTCATGATATCTTCCTATAGAATACAAACGTTATTACTATCATCATTATCATTATCATCACTCTATCATTGTCCATTAACTGTGGAGTGTACTGATCGAGGTGAATGAGTCGTAGCCATGTCATGATATCTTCCTATAGAATACAAACGTTATTACTATCATCATTATCATTATCATCATCATCACTCTATCATTGTCCATTAACTGTGGAGTGTACTGATCGAGGTGAATGAGTCGTAGCCATGTCATGATATCTTCCTATAGAATACAAACGTTATTACTATCATCATTATCATTATCATCACTCTATCATTGTCCATTAACTGTGGAGTGTACTGATCGAGGTGAATGAGTCGTAGCCATGTCATGATATCTTCCTATAGAATACAAACGTTATTACTAACTCTATCACTAACTTCATTGCCACTCATCATCATCATCGCCAGCACAACCACTACCATAATCATCATCACTCTATCACTAACTTCATTGCCACTCATCATCATCATCGCCAGCACAACCACTACCATAATCATCATCACTCTATCACTAACTTCATTGCCACTCATCATCATCACCGCCAGCACAACCACTACCATAATCATCATCACTCTAGCACTAACTTCATTGCCACTCATCATCATCATCGCCAGCACAACCACTACCATAATCATCATCACTCTATCACTAACTTCATTGCCACTCATCATCATCACCGCCAGCACAACCACTACCATAATCATCATCATCATCACTCTATCACTAACTTCATTGCCACTTACAGGTCGCTGACGAGGGAATACATCATCAGAGAGTTTCTGTTTAGTGGAATCAGAGAGAAGCTTTTTACGATGACCAGTTTTTGTGATATTTATGGCTGTCAAATCCTGAAATCAAAAGGTAGTGATGAGACGAATCCATCAACACGAACCATAAACGCACGGTGATATTCACGCAACGCCATCGTTATTACGCCTGAATATAATAATAAGTATAATAGTATAATAATAAGTATAATAGTATAATAATAAGTATAATAGTATAATAATAAGTATAATAGTATAATAATAAGTATAATAGTATAATAATAAGTATAATAGTATAATAATAAGTATAATAGTATAATGTAGTATGAAAGGGGACTGATGTTTTCGTCTGAAATAGAAACATGACACGGAAAATCAAAATTGGGGTCTAGGCGTGGCACACCCCTATCGGGGGTTGGGGTCTAGGCGTGGCACACCCCTATCCAGGGGTTGGGGTCTAGGTGTGGCTCACCTCTATCTCTAGGCGTGGCACACCCCTATCTCTAGGTGTGGCACACCCCTATCATATAACCCAATCTCGTAAGGGTTTGCTTACCTCGGGTGTTAGTCCTGTGATACTTATCATATCGAATCCACCTTTGACAAAGTTGTCGATATAAATCGCTAGTTTGCAGTTCTCCAGCCAATCATAAAGGGAATTGTATTCACTCATCTGGTAAAGGAAGTTATTCATCATCATATCATCATTATCATCTTATCTACCCACAAGATATTTAGAAATATATATTGAAAATAATAAAAAAATTATAAATTGTCACTACCCGCAAATAGCTAGTACTAGAATTACTAAGCAGTTATTTCTACATTCAAGACATACAAGCATGTCTAACATACTGTGCAGCAATGATACTCAACACCAGTGTACTTTGCGTGTATTGCGCCTTGAATCACATCAACCAAACCCGTACAAAAACAAGCATAAAATCTGGCACGTCACATTAAAAATAATGATTATCAAACAATTCGCCTTGAGTTGAGACGAGCCAAGAAATCCAACGAAACAGGACGAATTCCAAGGAGTTGTATTCATGTTCCCACAGGGATCAGTGCAAGGGGTAAGGACTTATGTCACAAAGGTCGTATCATTACAACGTTAACATACACGCTATGGAAGCTGCTAAATGATCTATGCTGATGGCAATGTAATGGATTTGTAGTATGTGTCGGTTTACATATGTTGATCCTTGATTGATAAGCTTATTTGAAACATTGATATACTGGCCAATAACTGCATAGAGTGACATGAAATAAAGCTAGTGTCTATCTATCGTGCTTATCAATGAGAGCTAGAAAATGACACTTTTAAACATTGATAAACTACTGGCCAATAACTGCATAGAGTGACATGAAA
The DNA here is from genome assembly GCA_033675265.1 of Actinostola sp. cb2023. Taxonomy (NCBI): domain Eukaryota; kingdom Metazoa; phylum Cnidaria; class Anthozoa; order Actiniaria; family Actinostolidae; genus Actinostola; species Actinostola sp. cb2023. The sequence goes on from JAUJYZ010000034.1 coordinate 715,481, forward strand.
TAAAGCTAGTGGCTATTGTGGAAAGAGTAAAACTGAGTTTGAAGAATTGAGATGGACAGTTCGTTGTATACTCGTTTTGGTATAAAGCATCAGTAACTAATTAACAAATATAAAACGTTTTCCGTGTGATATCGGCCTAATATAACACGAGGGGAAGTTTGGGAGAAGTCGAGAGCTGATGTGTAAAACCGAGCCTCCGGCGAGGTTTTACACAGAGCTCGAGACTTCTCCCAAACTTTCCCGAGTGTTATATTAGGCCAATATCACACGGAAAAACGTTTTATATTTGTTTTATAAAATAACTGCAAGGATTTCTTTCGTAAAACTCCTTTATTTACGCGAGATTTTAGTGATCAAAATTTCAATTCTCCTGAAAAGCGTCAGAAATCGCCCATCATCCAATCAAATCTCACGAAAGAAATCAAAATGGCAAAGCGACTCGACAACTTTTATCTGTGCCCTTTAGTGTTTTGACACGAAAAACGATTTGAAGAATGCTATTTTCTGTCAGAAAATTACAGAAGAATGCTTGTTACACTTTGTTTTTGTATCCTGTGTACACGATACCGAAGAAAAGTGAGAAAAGCTGAGCCGAATCACGAGACGAAGAGTCGTCAAACTTTCTGAAATATTTGACAACTTGATGAATGGAGCACGAAGTCAGGTAGCCAAATATCCACAGTTTTTGTCGTATTTTTGAATCTTTTCGTCGCTTTTCTCGACAAGAATGTTTAACGATGGACGTTTCTGAGACATATCAAGATATGTTTTCTCTTTGACATATTTTACTAGAGATATGAATGTTCTGGCGAACCCGCCGTGTAGCTACAAGAATCGCTCTGTTTTCACTCTTTTGTGAATATAAATACGCAGAATACGGCTATCTTTCCTTGATATTTTCAGTCGTACACTTGAGAAAATATATGTGTAGCTATATAACTTACAAAATGGTTAGTATGTGATTGAGAAAACTGAGCCGTTATATTTAGTTTTCTTCGTTATTGTGGACAAAATTAATTGGACGATTCGTCGAGTTTCTTGCCGTGTTTGAACTTGAAGCTCAATTCTTGCAAAATTCTTCACGTAATTTTCGGTTTAAAATCATCAAAACCACATCTACATAGAACTTGAACTTAATTAAACAAGAAAAACTGTGATTCTATGGCTTTTGTTTAGTAAATAATACATGTTTGACAACAGAAAAAAATGCATTTAATTGTGGTCAGTTATTTTTACAATCAAATCCACTGCATCGCTTCAAGGTTGTTCAAGGTCATGAACCATGTTTACATAGCCTCATATCAACATAGTAATTAACCAATCAGAGCGCGCGTTATATCTAAATTATTTTATAAGTATTACATATGCTCGTTTTGGTTTGAGATTACAACCGATATAACACACTAAGTAATAATAATAATAATAAATATGTTCTTCTATAGCGCAGCCCCATAAGATCTCGATGACATGGTTATAATTACCGTTAGTCCCGTCGGTGGTTCTGGATGAGATGGGGCTATTCCAACAGGCATGACTGCAAGAGAAATATACACAAGGTCGTGACCTACATGCTAGTATCATGTTATGCTGCGATTGGTATGAGAACTATGAAGTTCTGCTCTCTGTCATGCTAAGATTGCATGGTTTTCTAGTGGAGAAGAAGAGATGGGAGGTAACGGTAGTGAGAGGAATATGGTGGGATGAAAATGAAAGAGAAAAGGGATGGAAGATAGGAGGGAAGGGAGTGGAGAGGGGAGACTCGAAATCCCATTCATCCCTCTTACAACTTCTTTGTTTTCATCTTCTCTTCTTCTCACAATCTTAACATCGGAAAAATCTTCTATCTTCGCGACACTGCAACATGCTTTATAGGTCTTTGTAACTTGACAAATTAATGACCGTAATCCATTCACCAATTCATAATTTATTAGTAATATTTTCAGTTGCAATGTTTGAAGTTATTGATCCCAAGATTGATAGCAAATATCATATAATGAATTTTGATTTTTAATTTGATTTTGTTTCGTAGTTTTAGTTTTAGGTATTGTAAAGCGCATTAGATCTTATACATATCTTATACACATGTAATTTTGCGCTATATAACTACTGTAAGTAATAAAATTATTATTATTATTAAAAGTCGCGATATTTGTGTGTAATTGTGATCATACAAGAGTTTCTATCACTCTGTACTTATAGATAGTGTCGTGTCGCTCTATCGTCGTTATACATATACCGTAGAATTCCCCCAAAAATAACGGTCCCCCGAAAGTAACGTTAGTTTTTGCCTTTCTTTATAAATTCCGAAAGTAACGCCCCCCCCGAAAATAACGACCCCCCCCCCTAAAGTAACGGTCCTGCAACTATGTGCTCTTACATGTAAGTGAGATGATCACATTCTGCTAA